>JAZHPH010000780.1:10885-22274 GCA_037356405.1 Nasonia oneida | reverse complement strand
GGGGTTAGATACGCGGGGGAGTGTCGTCATGGCTACGCAGCGGGGGGGCGGAGCAATCGATACACCCTTGCGAGAGAGGCTATACATGTGTGCCGGACGCGATGCGTTTATATCGGTATGGATAGTGTATACCGCAGAACAAGCGCAAATTGGAATTTATCGTTCGGCAATAAAGTCGAACTTTTGAGCGATAATTAGTCACGAGCGCGCGGATTTTGCGCGCCGCTCGCGTAACAAAACGAAGAAAAGGAAAAAAGAAGAAGGAGAAGAAGAGCCACTCGATAGCACGTGCTGGTCCGATTTTCGGCCGTTTCATCTTCGGTCCTCGAGACATAATAAAGAAAACTCTCTCTCTCTCTCTCTCTCTCTCTCTTTCTCGAGTCGGACAATGAGCCCTCGAGGTCTGAGGTGTATATAGTGTGTATCATTCGGTCGTTTACGAGCCCGCTTGCGCTCGTTTATCATCTGCGCGCGCATTTTTCATCGGATCCCCGAGAAATTTTCATTTCATCCATTCTTTATACTCCAGCTCGTTCTCTCCCGAAAAACTCGCTCTGTGTATTATAACGCATAAAGAACACACTCGGGATTCGGCGAATCCTCAAGCCTCGCGCGCCCGTTATTCTACGCACAATGAGGCACGTAGCGAAAAATCGAATTATAAAATCGTACGGCAAGGCTCGACTCGGAGTGATTTACGCTCTTCGGAAAATTTATATTATACGCCCTGAGAGAGAGAGAGAGAGAGAGAGAGAGAGAGAGAGAGCCGCGCGCCTTTAAACGCTCGTTCATCTTTACCGAGCGCAGGTGAACGCAGCGCGATTATGCCATAAGCCGCGATTCTCTTCTCCCAGCGGTAAAAATGCAACGCGTTCAGCGCGAAATTATTCCGAAGCTGCACTTCGTGGGCTTGTACAGATGCATCGGCCGATAGTATACACCGATGAATACAAATTCGCTCGTGGTTTAATTTCAGGCTCGCGCGTCTTGAATTTAAATTGCTGCTGCCGCTCTGTGACCCAGTTTCCGCTTAACTGATACCGCGCTCGCGCGCGAGTCGGGAAAATGTAACAATTACCGGCGTTAAAAATAGCCGATCAGCGATAAGCCCTCTATTCGCAAACGATTTTCGCCCCGAATATGCACCCACGCGCATATAATAATGAGAAGAGGCGAAACGGCGGAGCGAGAGCTGCATCGGCGAAATAAAGGGAAAGAAAAAAAAATCGGTATCGTGGAACTCGAGAAATGCAATAACTCTCTCGGCACACACGCGCGTTCTGACACTCAGCCGTGTGCCTCGCGGGCGCGCACCTGTCCAGGTAGACTATCCGCTCTCTCGCTCGCTTAGTGGGTCAGCTCTTCCGAGAATTCGCGGCGGCTCCGGCCTGTCTGCCGAGATCAGGATCATCGCGGAGAGTTTTGTCTATGACCCCGTGCTGCGGCCCTCTCTTTTTCTGGGGCACGCATCGCGCAGCTTCTCTTTCTCTGACTTTAATGACTTTTTGTTGCAAGCATCATCGCCGGAATTCAGAATGGAATTCGGGAATATTAGCTCGAGCGCGTCCCCGGCTTATTATATGGACCTCCCGAAACACGTTTATTGTATTATATGCACAAGTGTATCGGTGTGCGATGACGCGCTGATTTCGAAGCGATTTTTATTATACGAGAAACGTTTTATGCGCGCGTGCGTGAGCTCGTAAAAGGATTATTGTGCGCGCGCGCGCGCGCGATAAATTTCTCTCCGATACTTTGTACGTCCTGGAATCGATTTCGAGACGGTTATTTATCGCGTTCTCGATTTCGATTCGAGGCTACGCTTATAATCGGGAATGAAGACGTTCGATTTCCCCGTGCATAACGAACTTTCCGCGCATTTTTATATCCTTTATGTGCGCGGAAGGGAAAAAAGAGCATCGAAGACGTATAAACACTCGATCAAAACGCGTATAAAAGCCCGAGACGATTTCGAGAGGCTGCGAGGCATCAGCAGAGCGGCGGCAAAAAACCGAGGTAATTTAGGTACCGCTGCGGCTCGAGAAAAAACAATCAGACAAGCTGAAGTAAATGAATACGTGAGACTAATTTGCAGCAGCGGCTGCGCACACGTGGTTTCGCGCTTGCGAGCGGGCGGCAGCTCTCCTCTCTCTCTCTCTCTCTCTCTCTCTCTCTCTCTCTCGGACATGTGGGCAGGAGTGACGGATGGCCACATCGCATTTCGAGGCTCGCCGCTGCTGTATCTCCTCGATTTCTCGCGTGTAATTCCCGTTTCTCGCGCGTATACTGCGCCTACGTCGACTTGTGTTTACCTTCTACACCTATCCCCGCGCGAAAGACTCGTTTCGCAGTAATTTCCAATTAAAACGCGTACGGTTTTCGTTGCAGAAGACGCGTGGATTAGGAGGGACAAAGTGGGAATATGACGAAGAATTAAAAGGCAAATGGGCACAAGAGAGAGAGAGAGAGAGAGAGAGAGAGAGAGCAAGGTGCATCGAGGAGAGAGATACGAGGGTCGGAAAGCTGGACCAGGCAATATTTCGCAGCGCGGACAAAAAGGGACACAATGCCGAGGCGGAGGATCGATTCTCCTCGGTTATACGCGCGCGAGAGAGGCGAGAGGATGAGAGGCTGATGCCGCCGCTGGATATGCTGATGGCCCTGCTCTCTCGGACAATAAAGACTCGAGAGAGCGAGGTGCAATCGCAATTAATCACTTTTCTCGCGCGCGCGTCAACCTCTTGCACTCTTTCCCTGAGACGCAAGAGAGCCGGTAATTAGTGCATTATATTTTCGAGTACACGTGCAGCGCTCGCTCGAACGAGAGGCGTTAATCAACGGATCGTTTAAGTCGATCTCCCCGAGCGCATCAGCAGCGCGACGCGCGGCGCTACTGCTATTCAAAGCTTCGAGCTGCTGCAGCCGAAGACCCTAAGCAAACTCATAACTACGCCCAGGGGGCTGCTTCTGACACGTTCATCCCCCGGCGGCGGCGCTTCTCTCTCTCTCTCTCTCTCTCTCTCTCTCTCTCTCTCTCTCTCTCTCTCTCTCTCTCCTTATAATGCGCACGTACACACTGACGCGCGTCGATCGCTCTCTCGGCTGCTGTGTATAACGCGCATACGCAATGTGTATAAGATTACACTTTGGCAAACACGGATTCTGTCTCTCTCGACTCCGCGTGCGAAAATCTCGTCATCGGGGAATTAAATCCGCGTCTCTCGCCTCGTAAATAATAAAAACAATTACGCCGGGGACAAAGGCGCGCTCGATATTGAGTGTGACGCGCGCGTCCCGTCGTAAACGGCATAAATCACGAATATGAGCGGTCCTGCGCCGCCGGGAGATCGCCAGCTCGTGTGTGTGTACGTGCGTGTGTCTAATGTTTATACGAGAGAGTGAGAGCGCGCGGAAACTCTATACACGGGCGCGTCCGGGGCTCGACTCTCCGGAAGTCGTGCCGAACCGGATGACGTCGAGGGTCGCAACCGCCGCCGTCTCTATACTCTATCGATTAATAATATAACTTCTTACGCCCGAGATTATCGTCCGGGGGCTGTTGCGACAAAGGCAGAAGCGCGTTCGGGGAATGATAATATCGATGTGTATATAGGCAAAGTATATAAAACATCTGTCGCGTCGGGTGGTCGCGATCGAGCGACGGATAGACGCGCAAAAACGCGATCGCTCGGTTATATAGGCCCCAGCGATCGATTGATCCCACGTATTAACGATCTCATCAATAAAGCGTCCCCGAGAGCGCAAGAAACTGTGGCAATTTGTTGCAGCGCAGCGGATGGCCCCATAATTTCGCCTTTTTTTCCCTCGATCGTATACGTTATGTTACTTAGGCGCGAGTGTATTCTATAAACGCCGCGAGGAAAGCCAGAGCCGCGCGGTTGGCCAAATAAACCCGGGAAATTCCTGCGCTCTGTTCCCGGCGCCGCATTCCCGGCCGTCAATTAGCGCAGATGAGAGCCAAAACGTGTTTTTTCCCGCGGATCAGCTTATCAATCCGCCGGTAATATCGGGTCGACGTTTCGTCTCAATACGTTTTTGCGCGCGACACCCAGAGACAGAACTGAGAGAAGGTGTATATATATAGTGGAGAGGAGGCTGCACCGAGAGCTCACATACATATTGCATGCTGTCCGCGGAGACATATTTATTGGCAGATCGTCCCCGACCGCACACGTGTGTGTGGGTACTGCCCGCGCTTGCCCATGAATAAGGTATTTCGCGTTCGCGGCGCTGCTTTTTTGCCGCGAGCATGATGGATGTCGAAATTATATGACAGAGCCTCTCTTCCGCTCGTCCTTTTAATTACGCACCAGAAAGACTGGCTTTCTTGCATCCGATGCTCGCTCGTATCTAATGAATCGTCACCGGCGACGTTTTTAAAATCCATCCCGACTCGCTGCGCAGCTTTTCCGTCTTACATAAATCTCAGCTCTTACATAATTGTCCGGTACTATAACTCACAATCGCCGAGATTTATTCGCCTCGTCTCCGTCGGTTTTTCTGGCCAAATTGTACTCGCCCCGCGACTAATTAAGCTCCGCCGGACGAAATGATAAAACAAGACGCGTCGGGCAAAAGCGACACACGCGGAGTTTGCAGATAGCGAGTTATACGCGTGTATAGATCAGAGCAGTGGAGGTGGAGGAGGAGGGAGAGTAGAGAGTTCGAGGCTTGCGATGCGCGATCCTGTCGAGGACAGGACGTCGCCGCCCCCGCGATTACAGACGACGAGGAGATGGGGACACACGGCCATCCCCGAGCGTCTCTGCCCGTGACAGCTTAACCCAACCCTCGCTCTGCTGTGTGCTGCAGGCTACCTTGCGCGACAGCACGCATTGTGTATACGTTCCGGCTCTAGTATCTCTCACTATACACACACACACACACACACACACACACTATGGCTATACGAAAGAGAGACGACGACGCAAGCTGCCGATCGATAAGGGGTCTTTCATTCACCTCTGCCGTTGCAATTACCGCTCGCTTTGAAGTGCAACAGCGCTGCATATCCCGCTTTTGGAAAACGAGCTCGAAGACGCAGCTACTGAAATCGAGGAGAGAGAAAGATGGTCGGATTGCTTTTTACCTCGATCCGCACACACGCGTACACGTACCTGAGTGAGAGAGAGAGAGAGGGCTACCATTTCTCGGGCGGTGATTGGCTCCGCGGGGGGTGGACGGCCCGGCCGTCGCATTAACATTCCGGCCTCTTTTTCTTGCTCGCCTCTTTGCCCGTGATAGATCGCGCACTCGCTGCATACACTCGTATATAAGCTGCAGCCGCGCGTATTGTTGCGATATTGCGCGCGCGGGGCCTACTGATGAATTTGCGCAACTCCATATTCCGCGCGGCGCTGATTGATGAAAAGCTATCGATGTATAACTGTGCGCGTCTCGTGTATATATATATATATATATATATAGGAATAAAAAAATCGCATCCGTAGAAACGATTATCGAACTGCCTCCGATGTTCGCGCGCACATGAAAGGGTGTCCGGTTGATGCAGTTCGCCAGCTCGCGAAGGGCATATTGGCGCGGCGGGGTGCATCGCTCTAAACAGCCCTCTCTCTCTCTCTCTCTCTCTCTCTCTCTTGGTATATCCCTCTTCTTTTCTCATCGCGTGCGCGAGCGTGATTTAATGCCCCTCTCTCCGCTGCAAGCGCGCGCTGCAGCTTATACACATTTATGCAGCCGACATGCAGCAGCAGCACGAAGAGCCGCTTACAAGTACACGAGAGATCCGCGCATGTTTTAATAGCGCCGTTCTCTCTCTCTCTCTCTCTCTCTCTCTCTCTCTCTCTCTCTCTCTCTCGCTGCAGTGTGTACATACGAGTACGGGGCCGAGGCTTGTTCGAAATTAGTAACTCGTCGGAGTCGCAAATTTCACCTTCCGCGGACTATTCTCCGCGCGCGCGACAACGAGATAATTAGCAATTTTGCGAGGCATCGCTTTCAATTTTAGAAGCTTGAAAGAGAGAGAGAGAGAGAGAGAGAGAGAGAGAGAGAGAGAGAGAGAGATGGAGTTTAATAACTCCATCGCGTCCGTCTAGCTCTCTCGACTCGCGCTTTTAATTGCCACGGCGCAGCGTGATAGTGCAGCCGGATAGTGGCTGGTAGCCGCGATCGGAGCTGGAAAGAAACATGGCTGCCCAGCGCGCGCGGCGAAAAGAATTTTAATTGCGCAGAGAGTAAGAGAGAGGAGGAGGTGGGATAGCAAGTTGGTAGCCAATGGGATCATATATCAACTACCGCTGCACCGGCAGCCTTTTACCTTATACACTACTACTACTACTGCTACTACTACTACTACTACTACTACTACTACTGCTGCACTAGCGGACCCGGACGGAGAGAAAATGGCGAACGCCACGCGAGATCCTAATGCTCGATCTCCGAGACCTTACGTATACGTATACGTATATTATACAGCCACGCTCGAGGAAAGTCAAATATAGCCATGCTAATTCTGACCCATTTCTGGGGGGCACGTACCTGCACCGGCGAGCACACAGCTTGTGCGAACCGCGCACCTGCCTGCACCGCACTATGCGAGCCTGCGGAGGTGAAAAATTCATTTCCGAAAAGAGATTGCGCGCGTTTTCACGCATAATAAAAGGACTGCTGCGCGCGCTGGAATTTCTCGAGGCTCCACTACGAGATTCGAGCCGATAGCGAGCTCCTCCCTCGCGCGCGCATCCGACTATCTCCTCGAGCTATCTCGCGGCTAGAGATAGAGCATGGTAGCCGCCGTGTAATTAGGAGCCCCAACGTTTTGCATAGCCGTGTATTTATTAAGAGAAAAAGCCCTGCGTGGGTGGATAGTGCACCTGCCGTGGTAACGAGTTTCGCGATCGCACGCTCGAGTTTTCACGTATAGAGAGAGAGAGAGAGATAGAGACGCGTCGATTTTTAATAGCCGTCTCCTTCCCCCCCCCCCCCCCCCTATAACACACGCGCGCAGGCGAACAATGCGAGAGAGAGAGAGATGCAAGGGCCGCGATTAAAAATATGACGAGCATTCGTTTCCCCAGTCATAAAATCATTAGCATAAGAATTCCTCTACCTGCAATTCTCCCCATCTCTCTCTCTCTCTCTCTCTCTCTCTCTCTCTCTCTCTGTTCTCTCGTTCTCTTTTTTCGGCCGCGCGAGCGAGCGGCCGCGTATTTCGTATTTTACTCGAGTCGTCGAGCCTGATTTATAAACATATAATGTGACGAGGGAGTGGCCGCTCGCTACCACATAATGATAGGCCAACGTTAATTACGTTTGCGTTTGAGCTTGTGATCGGCTGCTGCTCTCTGCTCTGCAGCCCTTAAGGCCCGGAGCGTGCGAACCGCCGCCGTACGATGATTCATCGCCCATAAATAGCGCTTATATTCTCCTCCTCTCTTTCTCGCGCGCGCTCTCGGATTTTAAACAATACGCGCGGATTTTTTCGAAAAAGCCGATTCGTTTCTCTTTTTCGACGCGAGCGCGCTCTGCTCGACTTGAAATATCATGCTTATCCCAATATGTTAATCGCGCCCCGGCGCATTAGCATAATACCGCGATTTTTCAAGGATCATTTGGAAACGTAAATAAATAATTTGTAATATTCTCTCTCTCTCTCTCTCTCTCTATCCTAAAGCGGCGCGTGCTGCCTATAAGAGACGCACAGATTCTTATCTCGTCAAAATTACTTTTCTCGAGAGATAGCCCCGAATATAATATGCGTCTACGCGCTGCATCGAATCGAGTCATTAGTAATGCGCGCGCGTGCGCGCATCTCGACAAATTACCCGCCTTCGTGTGTATAAAACCTGTCTCCCGCACGAGAGAATAATAAATTCTGTCGTTAGGTCGTCATTGCGACTCCCTCTCGGTGTTTTGACTCTCGGGCGACGAAAAGCCGTCGTTTTTCAGGATTACAAGCCACTCGCGCAATTATACGATATACAGCGCGAGGGCTTCGGAGAATTCGCGAAAAGCAATTTTTGCAGCGGCGAGTATAATGAGCAATAATCCAGCCGACGGACAAACTCGGCGGTGATAAATCAAGCGGCGAATAGCGAAATTTATATACGCCGCGGTGCAACTAGGCTGTACTGCGCACCGGCCAGTACGTTACATCTCTCCTCGGCTCGAATATAAGACGCGAAGAAGCGGAGGAGCAGAGGAGAGGAAGATCGTGCTGCCGTTGTAATAAACCTCTTAGATCATACGGGCCTCGGCAGGGTTACAATATATAGATATATCTCTCGGGACGCGACAAAAGTGTAACAAACTTTCGCTTGTTCCGTCTCTGACTTGACGCGAGCGGCTGAAATATATCGCGTTTTGGAAAAGTCTCTCATCTCTCGGTTCGTTTTTGCGCGACGAGTACAGGCGAATGTCAGCTCGTAAGAAAGATCGATAAGCTTGAAATAAGGCGAGCCGAGGACAAGGCGGAGGAGATACACGAAAAAGCGAGCCGCTTGTTGCAGGCCGGGGCGATAAAAGTGAGGAAATTTATCGAGATTTTTCATGGGCTACTCGCTCGTATAAGCGAAAAAGATCGCTACAATTGCGCGCGCGCGGTTGTACGGAGTCGAGCTGGCCCGATAGGATCTGATAATGCGCGCGCCGTGTCTCGTGCTTTATACTGACCGGTTTGAATATAACATAGAAATGTATATAATAGATCGATCCCTCCGATATGACGTTACATATTTGATGAACAGTTCACGATTCCCGCAATATATTTTCAGTACACACACACACACACACACACACACGGAACATAATTCAATGTGATGTACGAAATAAAATATATAACCGCTCATTCGATGCCGCGCGAGAGATAAGCTTGCGGACATATCCATCGAGAGAAAGAGTGAGACGTACAGCTGTCTCTCCATTAATGTCGATTACCCCAAAAGATTCCCATGATCGGAGTAAAAAAGGTGCTACATCCCCCATAGGAATTTTCAAGTCGGCGTCACGGCTGAACAAAAAAAAAAGTCATCATCCTCGAGTCGCACTGCCCTTTTCCCAGAAGCGGCAATAAAACTCACGGCGGCGGACGAAGTAGGAAAAGGCAGATAATCCGCGGGAGCAGAGCAGCAGCCGTCGGCGGAGATAGTAGGACGAGCAAAAGGGGCACCACTATATATACAGAGCCGTAGTCGAATCACGAAATCCGTAGGACGAGCTGCGAGCGCGTGGCGTAATCTCGCATGATCTCGTCAGGGGCGTGTCGACGTACTGCTCCGCGCGTTCCCCTTCCCCGAAAAATTCCGGCGCGCCTGCAGCCGTGTGTAACAGAATCGTCCTCTCCCCCCCCCCCTCTCTCTCTCTCTCTCGATTTCGGGATAATCATCTGACGAATTCATCTAGATATCGGGCAATAAAATTCTCCGATCTCGCTATTATACACACACACACACACACCGGCGGAGCAGAGAGATCCTATCTTCGACTCTCCTCCGCATTTTTTCTTCCCCCGTGTGTGTATGTGTGTCTAGTATAGACGGCGCCAAGGCGTGTTTCTTTTTTTCCTCTCGTAATTTATTCCCGAGAAGATTTTGACTATCGATCAGAGCGCGGGGGAAATTTAGAGATTCGTAATTAATTTTTAATGACTCGCCGCTCGCGCGCTTACATGATAAAGCCCGAGATTTATGGGAGAGAATATTTTCTGAAACTCCGTGCTATATATATACACACACGAGCATTAGATCCGAAATTGAGGACGTGATAATAAGCGCGGATCGCGTGGATAAATATTCATTCGATTAAAATTGTTCACATTGTCGCGTTCGAGCTCGAGCGAATGAATCATAGAACTCGACGCGCGGTGAAATTGGAAAACGCGCAGAGAACATCGCGGCGATAACGCAGTCGTCGCACGCGGCTGTGTGCTGGTTTATTATTTATCGCCGGCGCGCTGCGCTGAGATTGCGTCGACGAAAAATCAAAAAAGCCGAGTGTGCATAAGCGGGAGAACCTCGTCACACGCGAAGGAGGGAATAAGAGAGAGGGCCGAGAGAGGCGCCGAATGCCGGGGCGCATTTTATTATCTCGTTCGTTCATAAATTTCGACGCGGGAATAAAATAAGCGCGAGAGCGATCCCGTAACGGTCCTAAACAAGTCCCCGCAACGACGACGACGACTACGTTATTTCATTTCCGAGCTTTGATTTGGGATTTTTGAGATTTGTATTTATACACGCACGGAGGCCAAAGAGATGCTGATGCAGATATTATTATTGTTGATAAAATCTTTATTCGAGTCGATGCTATGGACATGATTCGTTGGAGAGAGAGAGAGAGACATTGAGTGCTTATATACTTTTGCGTTGCCTTATACTGTTTATTCGTCGTTCAGATCTTCGTGGTGGGGCCGAGCTGGTCGGCCACCGCGGATATACAGCTGTGTGTGTGTGTGTGTGTGTGTGTGTATGTGTTTGAAATTTCGGAGTAGCTTCTTATACTTATAATCGTATGCTGCGTAACAGTCGGACTCGGCTCGTGGAGAAAGGATATAGCAACTATGTATATAATATGCGCTCGCTTCATCTTCTTCATCGCTATAGCATATCGCTAGTATTTACAGGTATTATCACACAGTCATATAGTCGCGAAGATACATTATACATTATGCGTATAACTCGAGATACCTAGTCAATATTGTACATCGAGCACAGTTCGCTTTTTACTCAAATCTTCCTTTACAAACTTATACAACCCTAATTTTAAAACTTATGCA
Organism: Nasonia oneida; assembly: GCA_037356405.1. Taxonomy (NCBI): domain Eukaryota; kingdom Metazoa; phylum Arthropoda; class Insecta; order Hymenoptera; family Pteromalidae; genus Nasonia; species Nasonia oneida. The sequence continues at coordinate 11,521 of JAZHPH010000780.1, read as the reverse complement.
ATCTAAGGGACGTAAGCGTTCGCTCTTCGTCGTCAGACACTCTCTCGCACGTATATAACTTACACGATCAGGTAATGATATACATATATATCTAGACGCTATTTACACTTTTCACATTCATCAATTTCTCATCGAAAATACTCGTCAGCTATATAATCGCAAACTTAATAATAACTGTATTCACTCAGCCGTCTCGGAGTGTATCGAGCTTAAGGTTTCTTCGTCGCTTCGTTCAGCTGTCGATTTGGCGGTTTTAACGGTTAATTTTGATCCGTATTCGCGGATATACTCGAGCCACTAAACGAGGCGAAAATACTGACGCAGTTAGAACGGCCAAATCGTCGTAATCTAGAGATGATAACAAAGAAAGCTTAAGCCGCTCTATTTTACTTTTTCCTAAAAATTAACAGTCAGAGAACAAATTGAATCGAATCGCGTACACAGCGTGTCAAAAAACACAGGGGCACGACGACGACGACGACACCGAAAGCACTGTGAACTCGCGACGTAGTAAAAATCCTAATAAAATATATAATAACGCGTTAAAATTGCCACAACTGCGAATCGATCCGTGTTCCAGAGACAATACAATACAATATATATATATATATATAACAGATGGGTATCTAGATCGGA
>JAZHPH010000780.1:0-10765 GCA_037356405.1 Nasonia oneida | reverse complement strand
ATATATATATATATATATTCATCACGATATATGGAACGATACGTATATGTATAATTATATATCACCCCCCTGGTGGAAAATTAACGAGTGACAACCGTTAAAAAGTTAAGTTTAGTTGACCATTATTATCAAATTTGAATGTAAAAAAATAAAGCAAAATGTTGCTAATATTTTAGTGATGCGTGTCTATTATACCAACACAGTATTATTTTTAAGTTAAGATTGGTTTTTTCCTTTTTCTCTTGCATTAAAACGTTTGCATGTTTTATTACAAATATTTGGATTTTTCACGATTGCAAGATATTTTTCTATAATTTCTGGATTGTAACAGTCATTTGACAAATTTCAAGCAAATGTTCTGTTTTATCTTGAGTTAATGTGCATATTTCTGCATTTATAACGTTTAAACTCTTATTTATTTAAATTGTTAACCACAACTTAGCTGATTAACCGTTAACGTTTCTACCAGGGCCGACATCTATGTAATAGTGTATGTACACGCGTGCGATGCACGAAATCAAGCGTTTTGTTTTCATCAGATCGTTTCCGCTAAATAGTCAGAGAGAGAGAGAGAGAGAAATCAAAGAATAAATATAAAGCGACGGCGGGAGACGCGGCGCGTGTGTGCTACAGGGACTAAACCTCGAAATAATCGGCATATCGTACGCAAAACGCAACGATATCATATCGCGGAGAGGCACGTGCGTGTTTATTCTGCTCGCAGTGTTTATATCGTTATGTACAGAGGGAGAATCGCGAGTATAGAGGGGCTCGGCGTCTTCGCGCAATTATATACATCTACAGTACACACAGTCGTGGCACCCCGTGGAGATCTTTGATGCAGCTTTGGTGGTGGGCAGTAATGTCGTAGTCGTCGGCCGGCTAATAGGCCGTGGCCTGGTGGTGCATCAGCGGGTTGAAGTGGTGCCCGAGGTGGTGGGTCGGCGGGGGTCCGTGATGGCTGGGCAGCGGACTGTGCTGGGGCGCCATCGCCGTCGGCTGGCAGACGTACCAGTTCTCCAGGTGGTGGTGACTCGTCGGCGGCTGGTGCGGCTGGTGCGGCTGGTGCGGCTGGTGCTGCTGGTGGTGTTGCTGCTGCTGCTGTTGCTGGACGTTGTTGTTCTGGTGGCTGTGCAGGTGGTGCGTCGGACTGGGCACGGGGTTGTTGGACGGCGTCGAGGTCGAGGACGGCTGGGACGGCTGGGACGGCTGGGGCGACTCGGTGTGCCCGGTGACCGAGAGGCTGCCGCCGCTGCTGCTGCTCTCCTCGCCGTCGCTGTCGTAGTTGTTGAGCTTGCCCTCGCCGAGCGTCACTCCGTGGACCTGAGAAGGAGCAGAAAGAGCGGAGGGTTGTATGTTTATCTAATTCGACTGAATGGTCACACACTCGTGATGATTCAGACAATTACCTTCATGTGCTTGCGCAGCGAGCTGGGGTGGGTGTAAGACTTGTCGCAGCCGGAGACGCGGCAGTTGTAGGGCTTGTCGGACGTGTGCACGTGGCTGTGCTTCTTCCGATCGCTGCTGTTGGCGAACCGCCTCTCGCACGTCGGGAACTCGCACTTGAACGGCTTTTCACCTGTAACGAGAAAGGAAAATTCGGATTTTAGATTATACATTCGACCCTCGCACTCGAACGTATACAGTAGTTTTTCGAGGGTAGCCGCCGCTGGAGTGACTTTATTTATCTCCAGCGGAAGCAGCCGCAATATATATTTTAGCGACCCCTCCCGGCGTCCCCTTCTGCCTCGCACGCAGAGGAAAGGCGCGAAAAACGGAAGCGCAAACTTGGCGGATTTTTACGAGGAAAATGGCGCCGACGACGATGCCAAACTCTATACTCTGGCTTGAGACAAAGCAAAAAAGACTCGCTCGCGATTAATTCCGCGACATTCGTCTCACGTGCGCGGGCGGGCGATAATCTCCGCATAATGCGAACCGCAGTTAATATTTATGAAGCGCTTTTCACGAGCCATTGAGTGGCCGTTTTTTTCCGGTCTCTAACGGCGCTATACACAACAGTATAACGGCATCGCTCATAGATACTTATACGCGCGCGGAAAAGCGGCGAGAGCTACTGAGACCGATCAATTAAGGAAAGCCATCATCGCAGGCCTGATAAATCAATCTCGCAGATGCAGCATAGCGAGCGCGTGATGTGTGTGTGTGTGTGTGTGTGTGTGTGTACACAAAGAGCAACGACGAGCCGACGAGGCTGCAGTGTCGCGCGTGCCGAGAACTCGACAACGATTAATAACTTCGGAAGAGAGAGAGAGAGAGAGAGAGAGAATCTGTCCCCGGCAGAGAGGGAGTCTAGCTCCTTGGGAGCCGGCGCAAATAAATAGCGGATAAATAAAGCCGACGGTAGCGATCCGAGGCTCTTCGAGGTTCCTCTCGCTCTCACTCGCTCTCTCGGTGCAGATGGCAACAATGTGCCGTGAAATATTGCGCTCTCGCTTCGAGCCCCCGTGCACACGCACACGCAGACACCATAGACGCGCTGCGCGTCGTATACGTGTGAATCGCGCGTGCGCCGATGAGAATCGAGAGGATGATCATCGCGACCCCCTTTGTGTGTGCGTAGCGTCTGCGGCTCTCTCCGCCTCGTGACAGTGTAGATATCTCGTGTTATGACTTTTAGAACGGGGAGCACAATGGCCCAGATTCACGCGGGATAAAATAGTTATTATAATCGTTTTGCAGACCCGACGCCCCCTTCTTCCGATCTTCTCCTGATGCTCTTCGCTTCGGTTCTTCGTTTTCGGGCCCGCGGTATAAGCGATCGGCCGAGATAGCCCCAGCGCTTTGTATAATCGTTATGAGCGGAGCCAGTGACGCAACTCGGAAGACATCTGCGGAATTGTTTTGGCCTCTTTTCTCGTGGAAAAGCACTTTTCAGCGCGACCATATAGGAGAATAAAGAGCAGCAGCAGTTGCAGGGGAGAGACAGTGAGAAAAAAGGGATGCAATAAACGGAGGGGTGGGTCTTTCGAAAGCCCGGGGATAATGTGTCGGAGAAACGAGAATCTAGTTGGAAAATGGTTATTCCGCAGTTCCCGGTAGTGCGAGAAGGAGAGCAGCAGCACACCTATTCTCGACTAGGCGATCATCGCGCGCGCGCGCGCGCGCTTATATATACTTTGCTTTTTGGAAAAAGAAGCCGAGGGCCTCGGAGTGAGAGTGATATATGGGCGTACGCCATTGTCCCGCTAGACGCTCGCTCCCGAGGATATAATGGATGATTTTTCGCATCTATTGTGTCTGCTCTCTACGAGGGACAGCAGCAGCGGCAGCCGTAGCGGCGCGGTAACCAGCAGTCCGGTGAACATTGTTGCCAACCTTCGGGGCTCCCCTCCAGCGGCGATGCTCCGGAGAGAGAAATTGAGAGAACCGCGACGAGGAGCTTTATGCGCACCTCCTCGACTGGATGATTTTCTCGTTAAACTCGAATTATCGCCGCGACGATTCGTTATACAGTACACACACGATCGACTCCACTCGACTTAGGACCGCACCGAGATATTGGATTTAGATAGGAGAGGACTCGATCTGTTTGTAGATCGATTGATCGATTGTGTAGCAGACCCCCGGCTTATATACCTGCAGAAAAGTGCAACATCGGAATGACTCGGATTTTTCTCTGAAGAAACGCGCAACGTTGACCGTCTAGCTCTCCTGGAAACGGTTATAAAACTTAACGATCATCCGGCGACCTTTTCCAAACGCCCGTCCGGTTATATGGACTTTCCGAAAATCGTACTTGGGCTATTGCTTCCAATAAATCAAACCCGGAGAGATATAGCATCTACCACTTTTTTTAACAGTCTGCATAAAAAAGCGACGAAATTTATAGACGATACGAAGAGCTGGCGAAGGAGGAATCCAAAGTCGAGTGCAGTGGGCGCGTCTCTGTGTACACAAGCCTCGGACATAATACCTCTGGCAGCACTTGGGAATTATGCACGTATATAGGTGTATCGAGGTGTGCGCGAAGAAAGCCAGCGGAGAGAGATGAAAAAGGAACCGCAAATCCGTAGAGCGCAGTTTTTGCCGCGTATACACACGTCCGATCATTCCGCCATGCTGGCTCTGAAAGGGAGCCGCGCGCCGACAGATGTTTCTTTTCCGGAGATAATTCGAGTGTTTGTACACACTGCGGACGCCGGGGAGATTTTTTTCCTCGCACTCTCGTCTCGGCTTTATGTACGCACACACACACACACACACACACACACACACAGAGTCGATTATTTCCTCGTGTAAGAGCCATCGTGATTCATCGCGGATTAATCGCTTTCGACGCTGTAATTAAGATTCGTGAATAATTTCGCTCGGTACACGCGCATTCCGCGAGCTCGCGATTCTGGCGATTAAATACCGGAGGCAGAAGCTCGCGGCTTGCATGCGCATCTCTCACCTCGTTTCCAGCTACTCGGGGCGATAAGCATCGAGGGAGTTCCGAAAAATCGCGTGTCGTCATCTGCAGCGAGAAAATTCGGTAGCCTACTACTCTTATACGCATGTCTGCGTGTGTGTACAGGCTCCAGTCTGTTATCTGAGTCGTCGAGCTACCGTCGCGCGCTTACACGTGTTATATTCTCTAAACCCTTTTATTTTTCCTTCTCGTCGTCGTCGTCTCCCTGTCATGTCGTCCGTGAGAGATCGAGCCCGGAGATTTTCGGAAACTCGCATTATAAGCGAGTCCGACTCTCATTTGCCTGTAGCCGGTCTCTGCCCAACTGGTGAGTGTGTGCGGTAGAGGAGCTGGCTGGAATTCGGGGAATGTCTGACGAGCCGCGGACGTTTTACGTAATTACGGGACGGCCGGCGAATTTTTTTCGATGCCGACTTGTGCCGGCTCGTGACTATCCTTCCGTGAAATTATGAGAATACGTATGCGATGATTAATCTGCGTGGCACACTTTTTACCGTATATAATATACAGGAGGGTGTATATCGTATACAGTTGTCACGGCTTTTGGCGCTATCTCACCCCGAGGATCTGTATACGGTAATCGAGCACGAAGCTGCACACGCTACTGCGCCTTTTGTTTCGGCCCGTCAGCGAAATTATGGAACGCGATCCCGGATTATTTAAAAACAATATAAAAACTCTCAAGCAAGAGAACTCGTTCCTCGCTGATTTACGGGCGACGTTAAATCTCGCAATAAAAATTCCCTCTCCCCCAATAAACACAAATCGAGCGCTCTCTGTCTATTTCTTCGTAATTGAATATACGCCGGATTAGCATACATGAATATGCATAACAAACGTGGCTCTCCTGCGTGCGTTATGGAAAGAAGGAGCTGCTCCACATACACACACGCGGCGCACTCGAGCATTAGCATAGCGCTCGGCGAAAAAACGCGCTCTCGGATTTCGATTTCGTATAAGCACTTTTATAAGCACGAGGAGAGCCGAGGAAGAACCGCGGCGTAATCCGCTGCCGCCGACGTGTTTATATCGAGGATCGAGTTTCCAGATCCGCGCTAATCCCCGCGCAAAGGAGGAGGAGCAGCGCCGTCGGTCCATTATTAGCCGGCGGCCGCTTTTCCGGCGCGAGAGCTCGAGCACAAAAACGCTGCAGAGGAAAAATCTCCAACTTTTGCACGCGGACGCATCTCTCGCACACGCCCTTTTGTGCACCGGCGGGTACATAGTCTCTTGTAGCAGCGCTACTAAACGCCCGGGATCGAGAGGGAGAGCTCTTACTTGTTAGCCCGGCGCGGCTCTTTGTATAGGTCGCGCGGCGAGCGAGAAGTGTTTCGAGAGCTCTCACGGCTTTGTGGTGCACCGAGAGAGAGAGAGAGAGAGAGAGAGAGTTTGTTTTCCTCGACTTTTTTCCTCCTGCGCACCGCCGCCGCGGCGTTCATTGGCTCGAGTGTGTTATTTTTCCTCTCGTCCTCGCCGTCGTTTTTTTTTTCGATGCGCGAGAAAAGAGCAAGCAGCGGATGTAACTCTCTTCGCGCCAAATCCGAGGGGCATAATTCTTCGCGCGCGGGCTGCAGGAGCTCTCTCTCTCTCTCTCTCTCTCTAATGCAGTTCTTATATTTCTCAACCCTCTGAGATGGAGAGAGCTGCGGAGGGTCGGAAAGTTTTCGCGCGAAACTTTCGATCCGCCCGAGAGCTGTTCTTTTTACCCTCTTCCGTAGGTAGGCCGCTGCCAAGGATCTCTCGGAAGCGTCGAAAAGCGCGTGATTTACGCGCCGGGGTTATATATTTTCACGGAAAATCTCGAAATAGCGAAGTATAAGCGCGAGAGAAATTGTTTTCCAATCCCGCATTCCTAAGACAATGAAGAGAGAGAGAGAGAGAGAGAGATGGGCGAAAGCCCGTTAAATGCACTTTAGTCACGGTTAATTTGGTTAGAGGCCGCGTTCAGCCTCTCGCGTTTAATCATTAAATAGATGGCTGCTTCGCTCGCTCGCTCGAGATCGATTGGTCGTATTTATTGACTCTCGATGATTCGACGGATTTTTCCCTCTCCCGTAGCCGTCGCCGAGTCGTGTACCTCTTTTTCTGGCGTTTCGTATACACCGGCCTGCAACTCATCCATCGCGCAAACACGATTCTCTCGCTCTCGCGCGTGTGGCCCTGCCTGAGTTTCAACGAACGGGGCCCTAGGATTGCGTCTAACGATCACGGTGGACACGGGGCGTGGCGATACAACCGGAGCTTAATTAATAATCTGCAGCAGAGATGAGCGATAATCACCGGAAATCTCGCTGCGACCGAGATAGTGAAAAAGAGTCGTCACTCGCAGCCATCGATCCGCGCTGTTTTCCCTCAGTGTGTGTGTGTGTGTCTGCGGATGTACGTACACAGATCCAAGTGAGAGAGAGAGAGAGAGAGACAATCATCGACACGGTGCAGAAGGAGAAGGTATATATACGGAGGAGCGAAGGAGAGGAAGAAGAAGACGCTGGGAGAACATAATGTTTCCCACAGCGCGCGGAGTTGTATATTTTACGATATGGCGAGCAATTTGACATCTCGCATGAAACATAATTCACGCGCGCTCTCTCGAAACCATTAGAGCCAGCGTGTATGCGTGCGAGTGCGAGGGAGAGAGACGGGCCATTTTTTCTCTCTTCCTTTTGTTCTGCTTTCGATAGGCCGTTCATCGATCGCTCGCGCGCGAATTAAACTTTTCCCGCGCGCGTAATTCTCACGTTATTTTTTTTCCATAGGCTACTCCGAACAACGCGTGAAGAGAAGAGTATAGGCCGTATCGGGTTACGCAGACGGAATTACAATACGCGCGGGCCCTTTTTAGCTACTACTCCGACTCTCTCGAGATACACACGCGTGTATATCCGCATTGATTTTGACGTGTGTAGGGTCCGTCGACCTTCGGATTTTCACTCCGACTTTCTCGACTGCCGCTGCTTCGTCTTCGAAATCAACGTCCTTCTCTCTCTCTCTCTCTCTCTCTCTCTCTCTCTCTCAGCGGCTGACAGCTGCTAACTTCAGCGAGGACGATTTAAAAAGCGTGGAATCGGTTTAATCGTGTAGTCTCTCTCGCGATGCGCCTCTAGTTTGCTTCTTTTGCGCGTATACACGCGTGTATCTCTGACGTTTAATTATTGCTTGCGGATCGCTACGTCGTTGTCGTTGTTGTTTTTGAAAAATCGAGCAAAAACCGAGCGGCGGTCTCGCAATAACACTCGCTGCAGCGCGATCCATCACGAGAGCGGCAGCGAATTGTGTTACGCAAAGACTCGACAATGGCGAGCACGTAACCGCTGCTGCATAGGATAATAGGACGAATTTCTCCCAGGAAATTCCCAACGGCGGCGGCGCTGGCACGAATTATATATAGAGAGAAAAGAAATTTCCCTTTCGCCGAACTAGCTGAAATCGCAGCGGCATATCAACGGCATTATGTATAGTCAGCAGTTTCTCCTCGTCGTCGTAGCGGGCGCAACTTGTCGTCGTCTAACGACCTATGTAAATGCCCTATCCGTTATCCTCGTCCCTTATCATTTCGCGTCTCTCTCTCTCTCTCTTCGCTGCAGCGCGCCGCTGGATAATCGCGTCCTCGTAGCGGAGTACGTGTACCCGTGCAGCCGCGCGCAGTAGTGGGAGTGAGAGACGGAGAAAGAGAGAGGGAAGGAGAGGACTGGGCCGACATTCCAGAGCCTGGTCTTCTCGACCCGCGACCCCCGACCCTCGCCCCCTAAATCATCCACCGTGAGCGAGGCTGCAATTCCGTTTTGTTTTCTCTTCTCTCTCTCTCTCTCGTTCTCTCTCCGCACACACGTCTTCCTTTTTTGCATCCCATACTCCCTCCTTTTTCGCCAACTCGGCTGTGCTCCTCTCTCTCTCTCTCTCTCTCTCTCTCTCTCTCTACGTATATTCGGTCACCGTGTACTAACACACACACATACACACACGAGGGCAGGCCAGTGTGGGAAAGAGATTTTTGCCCGGCTTACGCCATATTTTTCGCGCCCGGTGTGTTTCCGTCTTCGGCTCTCTCTTCCTCCTTTTTTCGATCATCGCACGCGACCCACTATCCTGCTGCGGCTTTATTACAGAAATTTATACGCACTCGCTTCGCGCGAATTTACGCTCTTAACGTGCGTGCACTCGATGATAACGCGATAAATCGGCGATTTTACACGCGCGAACGTTACACAGCCTAACGCCAGAATTAGCGTAACAAAGCGACCGCAGCGCCGCGGAGTTGGCATTTAAACGTTGCCGACTATAGAGCAGAGAGAAAAGTATAACGTTACCCCGATATCCGATATTTTCGAGGCGATGATCGTCGCCGCAGTGCCATTGTCTCGGATCATTCTCGAGAATAAGCGAGAGCGGGGAGCTGAGAGAGACAAAGTAAATATACAGTTGCTCGACTACCGTTTACTATACGCCAGTAATATCTCGCCTCGCTACACGTATATTCCGGGCACGCGCGAACTCCCGAAACTCGGCGATGGTTATTGCCCGCTGTTTACCTTCGCCCGCGATATATAATAATAACGAGTTTGTAAGTACACTTGGAGCGATATACTCAGCGCCGCTCGTAATACAGATCGATTCCGAGGCTGCTTAGTATTATATAGCGTCTTCTGCCGACGGATGGAACAGTAACGTAAGCGACACGCTCGTACACATTTTTCCCACGAGTATATGACCCGACTCGCGGGACTCGAAAAAGAGTTGTGCGTTATATTACAGCCGCGCGCACTCGCAATTAGCCCTTTGCGAGCAGCGAACAATTCCTCTGGGCGACACTTGGGCTGCTATTTGCATATAGCCGACTTAACGAGTTCCGGACGCGAGTGTGTATACGTCGTCTCTGAACCGAGTGATTTAAGGATGACGGATGCGCCTCCCCGAGTGTCATTCTGCGGAAAAGCGAATGTGATCGCCGTTAGACGATTGTCGTCCCCCGCGCGGCTTTTACGGCTCGCGAGAAAGATAAATCTCGCGGCAGTGATTCTAATGAGTCGTGTCGTTCGTAATTAGATTCTGACGGCTGAGATGACGTCGCGGTTTAAATTCGGGACTTTCTCGCCCGTGTTTATACTCTCTCTCTCTCTCTGCGCGTGTTGTACGTATCTTCCTTCGTCGAAGGCATTAGGAAGTTTGTTTGTCTTGCTGCTTCTCCCGCTTCCAATCGGAATTTCACAATCGCTCGCAACAATATTAGGCCGCTCGCTTTCAAAACAGCGCGAGTGTGTGTATGAATTAACTGAAAAAATATATCGAGCCAGCAGCTAATCCACGTGAAAGCATTGCGAAACTTTCGAATATTCTGATTAAAAAAGCCGTTGCGCAACCGAAAGTCACTGGCCTCAAGCGAAGCCCTTTGGAACGACTGCAGCGGTTAATTTCGAGCGGCGTCTATTTTTTCAGCTGGGCCGCGCCAGCCAATCAATTCGAAACAATCAGTGCATCTCCCTCTGGCACGCGGCTGAGAAGAAGCCGTTTGCGATGAGTCCATTACGCGCCTCTCTCGCTTCCGGAATAACAATGCGCGTCTATAGAGGTGACGATTTGTTTATTCGGTCTTTTAAACAGTGCGCTCGAGGTATTGCGCAAGTCGGCTAATAAATAGTTTCCGTTTAATTATCTACATCGACTGCGAGCGGAGAAAACAAAGGCTTGCGCTGAAGAAGATATAGCCCTCGGGGGCCGGGGGGGGGGGGGGGGGGGGGCGGGCGCGCCCCGGCCGTAAATCTTTCTGTCTAAATCAGTTTCGAGCCTCTGCTCTGGAGAGGAGGTGTAAGTGTTTTTAGCTGGCAGACGGTCTCCGAAAGTGTCGAGCGACGGTGAGCACCTGCGAAGCTTCCTTGGATTTTCCTCCTACGCCGATAATCATAAGCTATACTGCTATACACGTTCAGGCGCCGCTTTGAAGCTCGTCGCGAACAATCGGCCGATCGTTTGTCTTTCTCTCCGGCAATACATCGGCGATGGAAATGCAGATTAAAAGCCGCGACCTCACGACTCTCCGCGGCGTACACGTACGTGCACGCGATATACAAATTCCGCCCTCTCTGCCGCGCGTTACCCCGCTATAACCGAAGATCGTGACGATCGTGAGGCAAAACTCCTCGTTTTGTGCTATGGGTATATGAGAGAGAGAGAGAGAGAGAGAGAGAGAGAGAGAGAGAGAGAGAGCGATCGCGTATGTGTAACGCCGCAGCGCGTTATGGCACCCCGCAACGCCGACACGACCGAGCGGACATCCCCTTTCCTCCCTCTCTCTCTCTCTCTAGTGCTGCTGCACCCCCTCCGCTTTTCTCTGAA
>JAZHPH010000779.1:0-22419 GCA_037356405.1 Nasonia oneida | reverse complement strand
CGCCTTCAGTAGATTACCGCTCCCCCTTCACTTACTACTTAGCCAATCAGATCAATGCTTCCCCCTCTCCATTCTTACGAACCAATCAGCGTTACAGCTTTTCTACTACATTATGGTGGGGGGACTCCTACTTAAGGAAACGTTGTTGCTTGAAATAATCATTATTGCTCATCGTCTTGTGGAGTAAGGAGCTGCTGTGTAAAAAAGTGACAAGTGTTATAAAAGTGCCGTGTAAAAAGTGACAAGTGATCATCAGAGCTAGTGAACTACTGAATCGTTGAAGTACGAATTGCTGAATTTCATACCACCGAACGGCGTATTGTAAAATATGCTCAAGACGGAGACTTAAATTCTAGTGACTTGCAAAGATCAATTGACCTAACCTCTAAAGCTATTAGTGAAGTGTCAGAATTGATAGAGTCACCTATATTGAACATTTATAAGAAAAAGACATGTCAAACTTTGTGTGGTCAACTTCATAGTATTTATCGATTACTCAACGACTGCTTACTAAAAGTTGGTGGTGGACTTGAAGAGGTTAGACCTAGTGTGACGTGGGATGATACCAAGTCAGCATTCAAGAACAATCTTAAAACCAGTGTTATTACAAACGTGAAACAACTAGACATAACCTCATTTATGGAAGACGCGTGTGCTCTATTTGTGCTAAAAATCGAAGAGATTACAAGTGCATAAAGCGTTAAAAGTTGATACTGTTCTCACTGCAGAGTATTCGATTGTTAGAAACAATGAAGAAATCGTTGAAGTTAAATATTTCAATACAAATGCTTCGATCTATGCGACTACCGATTTAAAAGAGCGGTTTGCAGCCAACGTCAAGCAGCCTATTGAACGTGACATGGAAGAGTTCCAGGAACGAGACTCCGGGTGGACTTTAAGAAGCATTTTCAACTTGACGGTGAATATGAAAAAATTTAGTCCAATGAAAGTTGCTTCATACATTGAGCTACCCAAGCCTACACAAAGAAAACAAGCATGTGTCAACGTTCGAAATCAAGACAATGAATGCTTCAAATGGGCAATTCTATCAGCTCTACATCCTGCTACAAAAGATTCACACCGAGTTTCAAAGTATCAAGCTTATGCAAATGAATTAAATTTCAAAGACATTGAATTCCCAGTGTCTGTGAAACAAATACCCAAGTTCGAGAAGCAAAATGACGTATCTGTAAATCTCTTTATACTCAAGAAGAAGGGTAGTGTATTCGATGTGTCACCGTGTCATTTGACAGCTTCAAAGAAAGAGAAACATGTGACTCTACTGCTTGTGCAAGACACTTATATAGATGAGAATAAAGAGGAACAACAAGGAAATTTGAGAGTTCCACGTTTCCATTACGTGTGGATCAAAGATCTGTCTCGTCTAGTCTATTCACAAGTTTCAAAACGAAAGGAGAGAAAATATCTCTGCGATCGCTGCCTTCACTATTTTTACGATGAGGCTAAATTGAACGCTCATGAAGTTGACTGTTCACAAGTGAATAAGTTCAAAGTGATGTTACTTCAAGAGAAAAACAGTGTTTTGGAATTCAAAAACGTCAACAACAAAGAGAGAGTTCTAATAATTGTATATGCAGACTTCGAGTGCGTCCTCAAGCCAGTTGATGATAATCGTGCCTACCACGAGAATCCATTGTCAATGAAGGATATAGATCAAAGATTGTTTGACTTGACTAAGACTTGTTATATCTACGGTGGACTATTCAACGAGAAGGATGTCAGAGTTCGAGACCATTGTCACCTTACAGGAGTGTAAGTTATTTATTACTATTATTATGTTTATTCTTTATCTAATCATTATTATTTTTATAGGTATCGTAGAGCGGCTCACAATAGCTGTAACCTTAATTATAATGACTCCAGAAGTATCCCAGTTATCTTCCACAACTTGAGTGGATACGACTCACATCTGTTCATAAAAGAGCTTGCCAATAGTTTCAAAGGTCGTGTGTCAATCATACCACAGAACAAGGAGAAGTACATCTCGTTCACGAAGCACATTGATGGAAGCAATATCAACTTTAAGTTCATTGACTCCTTCCGGTTCATGCCATATTCACTTGACAAGCTTGCCTCATATTTGGACAAGTTAGAAATAGTTGAAAAGCAGTTCAAGAAGGAGTTCAGCGATGTTCAAATTGAGTTGCTCCGAAGAAAGGGTGTATTCCCTTACGACCACATCAAATCTCTTGAAAACTTGAACGAAACATCAATCCCAATCAAGGAGAGCTTCTATAGCAGTCTCTATGATAGTAACATATCAGATGAGGACTACAGTCATGCTCAAATTGTCTGGAATACTTTTGACATCCGAACTCTCGGCCAGTATTCAGACCTCTATCTGAAGACTGACGTACTCCTCGCCAACGTATTCAAAGACTTCAGAGCTAAGTGCCTTCACACTTATGAGTTACATCCTGCTCATTATTATACCACCCCCGGATTTACATGGGATGCCATGTTGAAGTACACTGGCATCAAGCTTCAACTTCTGACCGATATAGATATGTTGCTCTTCGTCGAGAGGGGCATCCGGGGTGGTATTAGCCATTGCTGCAATAGGTATGCCAAGGCCAACAATCGATACATGGAGACTGGATACGACGAGGATGAAGAGTCGAAGTATCTGATGTATTATGACGTCAACAACCTATACGGATGGTAAGATCACATTGAAATATTGATACTAATAATGATATACTAATAAAATCCTATATTTCTAGGGCAATGACTCTCCCATGTGATGGCTTCAAGTGGGTGGAAGACCTGAACACGGACTTCTTCAATGTTCCCGACTATGCTCCAGTGGGATCCATCCTGGAGGTAGACTTAGAGTATCCGGAAAGTCTCCACAACGCTCACAAGGACCTTCCACTTTGTCCAGAGCATCCAGCACCACTAGAATCAAATCAAGAGAAACTGCTGACCACTCTTAACAACAAGGAGCGCTATGTCCTGCATTACATCGCTCTCAAGCAAGCTCTCAAGTATGGTCTTCGATTGAAGCATATCCATCGTGCTCTCCAGTTTAATCAGAAGTCATGGTTGAAACCATACATTGACTTAAACAGCGAGATGAGGAAGAATGCGAAGAATGAATTCGAGAAGATGCTCTTCAAACTCTTCAACAACGCAGTGTATGGCAAAACCATGGAGAATGAGCGTAAGAGAGACGTAAAGCTGGTAAACAAGTGGGAAGGTTGCTACAGGTGTGAGGCATACATTGCTCAGCCCAACTTCCACAGCTGTGCGATCTTCGACGAGAATCTCGTGGCCGTCCAACTTGCCCGAACCGAGATCTCAGTCCGCAAGCCGATCTACATCGGATTGACAGTGTTGGACTTGTCGAAGAGTCTTGTTTACCGCTTCCATTACGAGTATATGCAGGAACGAGTGGGAGACAAGGCAAAGCTCCTCTACACGGACACGGACAGTCTCATCTATGAAGTAACCGATGAAGATATGTACGCTGTGATGAAGACTGACATTCATGAGTTCGACACTTCTGATTATCCGGTCGATAACAAATTCAACATTCCTCTGGTCAATAAGAAGATAGTCGGACTCACGAAGGACGAGTGCAACGGCAACATCACGACGGAGTTTGGTGGCCTTCGTAGCAGGATGTACTCGGTCAAAGTGCAAGGCCAGCAGCCTATCAAGAAGGCAAAAGGTGTAAAGTCGTCAGTCGTTAAGTCGACTATCGAGTTTGACGACTACATCCACTGTCTTCGAGACAAGGCAACGATCTCCCGTCAACAAAAGAACATCCACAGTCGCCTCCACGTTATCAGGACCGAGAAGGAGCAGAAAATCACCCTGAGTCCACATGACGATAAGCGATACCTCATCCCCGGTCAAACGGATACTCTACCGTGGGGTCATTACATGATTGATGGATATCAGCTTATCGAGGAAGATGGACCATCTCCGAAGAGAGTCAGATTATATTAGGTATGTTATAATCATTTATAATTAATATAATAACAATTGTTATTATATTAATCATACATTTTGTTTCAGACCACAGCTCTACTGCGCAGATTCCCTACCGACCAATCCGATGTGTGAGCCGCCGTCACCGCTGGTAGTAGTGGTGGTGGGGAAGACTATACTTAAGGAAGCCCAACGCTCTAGAAATCATTCTCGATCAACGAGCTAAAGAGCAAACACCTCAAAGATGGACGCTATCAACAAGATTGCCAGTGGAGGATTCCTTCCCACGAAGAAGATATCTGAGCTACAGGTCGGACAGAAGCACATGGTGACATCCCTACGTCCAGTCAAGACCAGATATGGACTGAGAATTGTGTCTACTCTAGACGATGATTGTCAGGTGTTTCTCCCTTCCCATGTATCAGCTGCATTGGAGAAGGACAAAGAGACCTTTGAGAGTATGTCTAGTCAAGCCAAGGAGATGAAGCTGTCCCTGACCTCAAAAAGCGAAAATAACATTGAATTTTGTATTGTCTAAACTATTGTAAATAATTGTTTGAATAAATAAAGGAAGTTAATGGAGAGATAGTTAACTATGATTGTATCTCACAGGTGAGAGCAAAGGTGGGTCTCTCATCACTTCCAAAAAAAATTATACTTCAGTCTTATCAATCCAACTATTATGCGAACTATCAAACCCTAACCATATAACGTATACTTGTTTTCCACGCTTCTTCAAGACTTCCTCTACAAGATAAACATCTGGATACTTCGCCTTCAAGAGCTCCTGTTCGTAGAATCCACCTATGATTGGATTATCTTGATAGTCTTTCAGATGATATGTAACTGGGTTCGTTGCTGCAACTCTACTTATTGTGAAAATCTCAGTTGACCAGTTAGGTGTACAGCCTTTCTCGAAAACTTGCTTCACTTTACTCAATCGTACCTTATCACCAATTTTAAACTTAGGCTTCTTCGTCAATCTACTCTCACAAGTAAATCTTTTGAAAATCTGAGATTGATTTGCTGTAGACACTTCGTTGGGTTTCATTCTAATAGTTCGATGCTTAGTATCATTATACTTTGTGATTAAATCAGGTAAGATTTTCAACCACTTATAATTACCTTCCAAACTAAATTGAATCCACATCTTGTTCTTGAGTGTACGATTAAAACATTCACATATAGAAGCTTTTAAATTACTATATGTTGAGTATAGATTGATCTTATACTGTTTCATGAGAGTTTGAAAGTTGGTATTATAAAACTCTGTGTCTCTATCCGTATGTAGATTCTTAGGTACTCGACCTTGACGAAGTATGGACTCCATTGCTGCTGCAACTTTTTCTCCAGTCTTTTTCTTCACAGGAACAGCCCATGCAAACTTGGAGAAAACATCTATGACTGTTAACATATATCTAAAACTCTTATTTTCTTTAGCATAAGGTTGCATCTCTACTAAATCAGCTTGCCAAGTCTCATCTATTCCTCGAACATCAAAACTGGGACGAGGATAATTCCGTCGAGCTGGTTTGTGGAGTTCTTCAACTACTACTTTTTTATGTTGCATGTTAAACGTTTGCAGAATGAATGTTGCTTGTGATCTGTGACACAGCTTCTTTTATAGTATCGATTTCTAGCTTGTAGGTAAGTAATTTTAAATCAAATTGCTCTCGATATGCTTCCAAAAGAGAATCTAAATTTTTTAAGTCTCTTTCTTGTCGGGATATTAAATCTAGAATTTTTGGGTTTTCCATTTGAAGTTGAAACAAACTGACAGCCTCATCTATGTTTTGTGCATCTCCCACGTTGCATAACCTCTTTTTATCCATATCGTATTGGCCATCTGTTGTGATTTTGAAACCAAAACCCAGAGGGCCACGACTTCCCTCACTCTTTTTCAAATTACGTCCGAACACGTCGACACTCATTTTGATAATGATGTTTGTAAATGAAATAGCTCAGTATATATACCCTTCTTCGCGAAGTTCTTCTATGATTGAGTGGATTTCGTTGATATGACTAGGATTGCCGGCTGATTGTTCAGCTATAAGTAAGCGTAAACGATCAACTAGCTCATTTGGATCATCCAAGTATACATAATCCATTCGAGTATCTCTTCTACCAATTTTATAACGAGGTAATCCTTTTCCACCTTTCTTTTGAGCAAACATAGGATTGATAATGTTAGTATATTTTTTACTATTATAAACACGAATTGGTTGTGTGCTCAAATATTGTTTTTTATGAGCATTTGTCGCTTCCAGAATACTTCGATAATTCTGCAAATCACTTTGATCATAAATCTTGGGTTGTTTTGCAATGAGCAATTCCATCAAACCAGCTGTTTTTGGATATCTTCCATCTTTTACTTTAATGCTTCGATCTCTAAACACTATTGATAAGTCACCTAACATCTATTCCGAACCTTCTTTTCGAACTCCATAAATTTTATCATTATCCTGTTGATGCTTCAACATAGTCATATACATGTCTGCTACATTACTGGGCTCTTGAATTACTCCCCTACGAATTTTCGTATCATTCAAATCATCATCATCATCGTCACTAGCTGCAGTTTCAAAATAAGATTCATGATAAGGTTCAATTGTATCATCATCAAAACTGCCATTAAAACTTTCATTTTTGACCATTTCATCCTTAAGCTCTTTCTTTATTGCTCTACTACTACGTTTAGATACTTCAGATTTTTCAACTGTCTTAACTAGTTTCTCGAGAGGATCAACAATAGGTTTAAAAGTTTCTCCTATTGACTGTTCAAATTTATCTTTTCCAAATTTCAGCAGACCATACTTGCGTTTTACAGCATTTCGCGCTTTCACAAGCTGATGAATTTTGTCTCTGAATATCAGTCATGTTGATACTTTAACAGTCAAAAATAGACTAATGAATGTCGACTAAGTGTGTCTTATATTTATAGCAAAAGTGTCAAAACCCATTCGATATCTACCATTGTTAATAGCACTATCTTTATCAATTAGTAAAAATCCATGTTTGTCATCCATCCAACATTTTGAGCATAATTCTCGAAACTGCGAATACGACATGTCCGAGTTGACATGATCGTTATATAAGTGTTTGAGATTCATGTCATCTTGTCGGAAAACTACCAAGAGATTGACGTTATCTCTCACAAGATGTTGTGCATAAGACTAACATAGATAGAAACAATCAACTTTCTTATGTCTTCCCATACAGTAGTATGCTCTATCATTGTTTTGTTTTTCGCAGGCTATATCATCGAAAATCATGATAGAATTCGGAATTGCATTATCAGGAGCTATGACATCATCGTTTTCACTGAATGCAAAGTACTGTATACCATTCAATGGTTCGAGAAGATCTTTTAAAAATTTGTACTTGGACTGATTAAGCGATTTGGAGTAGACGTAAACATTTTCAAACCTAACTCCATTTTGATGTGTTATGAGAGCTAGCAAACTGTTTGTTTTACCACAATTAGAGGGTCCACAAAATACTGCTCGAATACTATCTGGAAGTAAATCACCATGTCGTTTGTTTTTCTTCTCCGGCTCTGCAATAGTATCAAAGTTTACTACCGGAAGCTTAACAGACTGTTTCTTGAACATGTTTGTATAGAGAGGTCTATATTACAACTGTTGTGAGACTATAAATAGAGCTGGTATTTATGCTCTCGATATTAGTTGTTGTTAGACCTTTAAAGTGAAATGATCGTTTACAAACATCGAGGATGAGGTCTTGTTAATCGATTAATCAATAATCTTCCAATTGAACTTCATCTACCAGGTTATCAATACTGTGGACCAGGTACTAAACTCACTAAACGATTAGCTCGTGGCGATCCAGGTATTAATCCCCTAGACGTAGCCTGCAAGGAACACGATATAGTCTATTCTCAGAATCGAGAAAACATCGAAGCTAGGAACGCTGCTGATAGAGTCCTTGCCCATAAAGCTTGGCAAAGAGTTGTCTCGAAAGATTCGGGGGTTAAGGAAAAAGCAGCCGCTTTTGCTATCACAAGTGCAATGAAGTTAAAGTCTAAATTTGGAATGGAAGTTCCATTCAAGAAGATAGTAAAAGCTGCATCGAAATCAATAGTTCCGAGCAAATGTGCTCGGAACTCGAAGATCGAAAGTAGGCGGCTTCTTACCATTCCTTATAAGGGCTGGTTTAAGTGCGACTGGTGCTATCACAGGAGGAGCTGCTGGAATAGCGAAAGCTATTAATGATGCTAAATCAGCAAAATAGGCTCAAAATCAGGCGCAAAACTTTAAAAAATCGCAGGGGCTCCTCTGTCGGAGTAGCCGTGGTAAGTGAGGATCTTGCGAGAAGAGAATCTTTTCCCACTCACACGTCGCACGGGAAGCTCGCATGGTCGGACTGATATGAAAAAGCTCCATTTCGACCAAAATTCGAAAAAACATCGGGCTGTTGTTTGCGGGCATCGCTACTGCGAAGATATCTCAAACACAAAAGCTTTTTTAGGTAGTGTGACGCATTAAGGGCTTGCGTAACCTCGCCGCACAAAACACAAGCTCTTTTTCATATGAATCTGCTAAATCTCGGTCGGGATCTACGCGTCCTGGAAAAGGGTTTCGAAGAACTCCTCGAAGAAGAGACAGATACACTAAAACTGATCGAAAAAATATCGGAGCGGACGGACAAAAAATTCCGAATCCTAAACTTACGACTCGACTCACTCAACCGGAAGATATATAAGATAACTGACGGGATGAGTAAGTTAACGATTCATTAGCCGACATGTAGCTTAATGTACGCACCCCCATCTATGTGGCAATCTCAAGCATCAAAAATTTGAATAATCCTTAGATAACAAAATTTTTTTTTCTCTTTTCTTTAAATTACGGCCCATAGGCCTTCTCTCTAGCTTTGTCTGCGATACAAAACACTTTTATAAAAAATGGCGGTAGCCACGGGTAAAACCCATAACCGACGCTCTTTAGCGATCCTGGAAGAAATTCAAAAATTACAAGACGAACATAATCCAGACAATGCGGGGAAAGAACTAGAATGCGTTAAACAATTGCGTTTAAATACGAAATTCGAAAAACTGTCTGAAAAACTCATATTCGTAGTTATACCCAAACTAGTCAAGCCTTGTATAATCAGGTTCGACACAATCAAACTATTAAAAATGTTAATAGACACGGTACTTGAACAAATTCTCTTTTCGGTTAAAGACAACGACGGAGTAGACAAAAAAATGCCGCGTAGCGAGTTCACGTCGATAACAATCCAAGACGCCGATGGATACAGTGAAAAAGGGTACCACACGGATCTCAATAATCTTTACCAAGATTATGAAAACAATTATATCCATACGAACTCACAATCGAGGAGATCGATGGAAAAATTAATTCTTGTGAAAACCTCAATGAGGCACAAAGAAATATACTAAAAAATCTAATCATTAAAATAAAAGAAGTATTTGAAAAGAAACACGGTCTCTTAACAACCTATGAACATGAATTGATTATAACAGACAACACACCTTGGTTTTGCCGACCACACCCAATACCCATCGCTGACAGACAAGACGCACTAGACGAGTTTGATAGGATGTTAAAATTAAACATAATAAGGCGCTCGAATAGCGTATACATTAACCCGATACAGATCGTAAGAAAACGCGACGGATAGGTAAGGCCGTGCCTAAACGCACAAAAATTAAACATGGTCCTCCAAAACAATTACGAGGGACCTCCCGGTATCGATGAAGTACTACAACGATGCGCTTATAGGCCAATAACAAGCGTAACAGATTTCAAGGCTAGTTGCTGGCAAATCAGACTAGCAGAAAGTTCTCGAAAATACCCCAGATTCAAAGTCGATAGTCACGTCTACGAATTCAACGTTGTACCGTTCGGTATTAAAACAAGCGGGTCTGCGTTAATTCGAGGGCTGGCGGAAGCCACATGGGATTTCAATGAATTTCTGGTACTATTTGTAGATGATCTAATGATCAAATCGCGTACGTTCGAAGAACACATCGAACACCTCGACAAATTATATGAAAGGCTAATCGAACATAATTTACGATTGAATTTTAAAAAATCTAAATTTTTCTGTGAAGAGATAGAATTTCTCGGGCATTATATTTCCGCAAAATAAATACGACCGTACCGGAGAAAATACGTACAATTCGTAATTTCAAAAGACCGAAAAATTTAAAACAGCTACAAAGCTTTATCGGATTCATAAATTTCTATTCAAAATTTACAAAACACTTCGCTGGAAGTCTAATACCATTATTAATTTTAATGAGAAAAAACGTACTGTTCCATTGGACAACCGAACATCAAGAAGCGTTCGAAAATATAAAAACCCTTTTTGATAATTTTAAAATACGCGGATCCAAAAAAGCCGTACATACTGACGACAGACGCATCAGACTTCGCACTCGCCGCGGTCCTCTCTCAACTGAACGATGAGAGAGAGGAAGAAGTAGTATGCTTTATAAGCAGAACACTCAAGGGTAGCGAATGCCCATATTTCACTACAGAAAAAGAAATGCTAGCCCTCGTGTGGTCACTTCACAAGCTCGACACATATTTAAGGGGGGCAATCGAAATTAGAGTCTGTACGGATCACGAGGCTCTAACATTCCTAAGAACTTGCAAGTTCAACAACCAGAGATTACAGAGGTGGAACCTTGCGATCCAGGACTTTAATCTAAATCCAACGCACATTCCAGGTAAACAAAACGCAGTAGCGGACTACCTTAGCCGCATGGACCAAAGCGAAAAAAGTAAGGCAGAAAGCCAATCCGAAATTATAATTTCTGCTATCGTCCAGCAAAAACCAAGCCGTGAACTCGTTAACATATGTAAAAACATAGAAAAGAGTCAGAGGCGGGATCCTCAAACGCGTACACTAATCGACGAGCTTGTAAAAAACGACGAAAAAACTTGTAAACGGTACGAGCTAATAGATTATGTATTGTATAAAAAAGCGAAAGAACGATCAAAAATTGTAATACCAAAGAGCGTGTTAAGAGATTTCATAAACGAGGTACACGCAATATACGGCCACAGAGGGGGGCGAAAATTAAATAAAATGCTATGCGAGCATTTCTACGCATTAGGCTTACGCAGAAAAATAGCAAATATTTTAAAATCATGTGACAGTTGCCAACGCACTAAACATTTAACTAAAAAATACAGGGAAATGTCACAGCCTATCTTGACGCAAAAGCCTGGTGAATTACTGTCAATAGACTTTTACGGTGCACTTCCTACCTCGGCGGGGGAAGTAAAATACTTATTAACAAGTATAGATGTTTTCAGTAATACGTTGTATTTTACTCTCTCCGTCGAGCAACAGCTCACGCGGTAATTAAAAAGCTGACAGAGGATTATATACCGACGTACGGTAAACCAGAAGCGGTAATATCCGACCACGGGACGCAATTTACGAGCGACAAATTTATAAACGCGTTAAAAAACGAAAATATTAAACTTGTATATTCATCTATCCGATACCCTCAAAGCAATATTGTAGAAAGGGTACATAGAGAGTTAGGACGATTCTTTCGTACATTTGTAAGCGACAAACATAAAGGTTGGTCGCGATACGTGAAAATAATACAAAATATTATAAATGAAACGCACCACGAAACAACGAACTATACACCGACGGAATTACATTTCGGCCCAAAACCCATGCGAGTATGGGAAAAATACTTGTATATACCGCCCTAAAAAGATGAAATAACTAACAAAAAACGAATATCGCTTGCATGCGAGCAAGCACATAGAATAGCTCTCAAACGCGCGGCGAAAAAGAACGCTCATGCGGAACACTTTGAATTAGATATAGGAAAAACGTAATGATAAAAGCGTTAAATGTATTCAACGCAAAAAATGGGAAAATAGCTAAATTTTTTGATATTTACCAAGGACCATACGAGGTCCAGAAAAAAGTCGTAATAGACACATACCTACTTATAGATATTAACACGAAAAAAGAGCGAGGAAAGTTTCACATAAATAATCTTAAGCCGTATTTCGAAGATTGAATACACAATTCACAAAAAGGAAAAACTAACAAAAGAAAATTTATTTTTTAATATACATAGAACCGTGAATTGTGAATTCAAACAAATTTACTAAAAGAACAATTTGAAAATATAAAAAACTCAAAATTCAGTAAAATCACAAAAACTCGAGAGAGAGAATAATACCGAGTACGCGACGAAACAACATACACATCTCGCTACCGACGCGACCTGACAAAAAACAGCGGCCGCTGCCAGCCGCCGAATTCCAAAAAGCCTAAGCGCCGAAAAAAGAGCAGCAGCAAGCTCATTTGGAAATAATAAGTCGAAATGGACAGAACCACTCCAACAAGCAGCGATCCCCAGGTGCCGAAGCCGAGGAAGCGGGAGTCATCGTCGCAGACAGAGCCGATGAGTATCTGCGACCAGGGGACGCAGGTCACCGAGGCGATGCTAGAGGAGGGCATCGCAGAGTGCTGGACTGAAACGTACAGCATACCATGCCTCCGCACTCGCATGGCCCGCGGCAGCAACTTCGTGCCCGGCAGCAAGCGGTTTGCGAAAGGCTGGTTCTACCAGACCCCGCCCGGCTGGGGAACGCGGGACCAGAAGACCGGGACTGAGGCCACACCACCAGATCCAGCCACAGCAAAAAAGGTGCTGATCCCGCGTCGGTACACTCCAGTCAGGCCAAGTCGAGCCAAACCCACTGCCGTGGCAAGGAAAGTGCCACGCATCGTCATCATGGTGCACCTGCCCCCGCTGGACGATGCTGGCAGTGAGAACCTGGGGCTCCCAGCGCCCGCAGCACCAACAACACCGCAGCAGCTACAACCAGCGCACCCTGCGCTCGCACTTACACCGCAGCAACCAGCGCCCACACCGGCAGCGCAGCAACCACCGCGGCACCCGCATCATCACAGCAGCCGCCGCAGCAGCCTCCGAAAAAAGAGGAGAAGAAAGGGCTGCCCCCCTCCCCGCCAGCAGACCAGGCCGGTTGCACTAAAACGCCGCCTGATCGACCAGCACGAGCCCCAGGCTCGTAACGAAGGCTGACGCGAGGAAGGCAGGCGTCTGCTGGCGCAGAAGAGAGCACGAAGGGCAGCCCCCTCCACCTCGACTGCAACCTCTGCCACCGCCACCACCACACCAACGATCGCGGAGATTCTCCGCAAAGTGTACACGGCAGCGGAGATCGGCGAGGCCACGTCCACGGTCGCCGCGTACGAGGCATTTGCCGAAGACGGCATCCGTTTTTAAGTTTATATTTTTTTTTCATTTGACGATGGCATTGACGCCGATTTTTTGTTGTTGTTATTACCTTTTTATTTATTTCTTAAAGCACTGACGCTACGTTTTAGTTTAAGTTTTTATTGAAAATGAATTTTTTATGTTTTGTTGAATTTTTACTTTTGTACTAGATTTAAGGACCATAAAATACATTTTGTATTATCTTTAAGTTCTCTATTGCTGCTGTCTAGCCCGCCTTGCCTTTTGAATAAAAAATTCTTTTTCGCCGACTGACGCAGTGCCGTCTCAATAAATTTTTTATTGGGGGGCATTGAGACGGCAGGCCCCGACTGGGTATACAAGAGTGCAGCAATGGATAACTTGCCTAGCGTAGGCAAGTTACCGACCAAGTGGCGCTAGTAGCTACATGTAAATAGTCTACCTAAGCGCTGGTAGATGGTGTGCGCGCAGATAATACAGGAGAGAGGGAGCATCCCGGGTATATAAGGAGCCCCGGAGCCAGCAGCGAGCATTAATGATCTGGCTCACAACTGAGCAACGTGCGAATGGTAGTACTCGCTGCTTGCTCCGGACTCCACCATACCCAGTAGTCCATGAGATCCAGGCTCTCGAAGAGTATGTGTGCAGTCCACTCCCTCTCCTTGTAGACTGAGACCCAGCATCGCTTATAATTGAATATTGAATGATTAAATAAATAAATGAAAGACATTTAAAACATATAAACTATTTCAACCCTTGTTTAGCATTATCCACTCCATCCCCCCTTCAGTTGTGACACCGGTGTAGGATGGTAGTACCCTGCATTTAGGCGGCGCATCTGGTTCTAGACGCATCTGGTGAGATGGTAGTACCTCACATATCAGTCTAATAGCTGCGTGGTTTACCTAAGTGTGCGGGATATGCGTAGTGGGAATACTCTACCCATCTCCCTTTACACACGAGCAGCTCTCCTCTGGTGGCTCGGACATTACAGAGGATAGGGAAGTCTTTTGTCCACTCAACAGATGTAACCGGGTGGATCAAAGACTGCTATCGCTCTTCAAGTATGCTTCTCTCCCGCTTTACTTACCTCGGGTCTCGAATCCTTCGCGTTCGCGTATTAACCCCTCGCGGACCGTTTCACACCAAAGATTGTAAAAAGCACCGAATTATTTTAGCGGGGTTCTCTGCGGCCAAGATCAAACGATCAAGCAAGCTGTTTTGGGTAGCGTGCCGCGTGGAGGGTTCGCACAGTTTCGCCGCACAAAACACAAGCTTTTTTCCAAAAGAATATTAGAAAATCGGTAAGATTTTTTTCTGTCGGCTCTTCTGTGACCAAGATCGAGCGATCAAGCGAGCTTATCTGGCTGGCGTGTTGCGCGAAGTCGCGTGTCCGTGGTTTTTACAATCTTTGGTAAGAAAAAGAACTTGTGTTTCGTGCGGCGAGTTTGCGCGAGCCCTTCGCGAGACACGACACCCAGAAAAGCTCGCGCGATCGTTCGATCTTAGCCGCAAAGAAGCCCGCATAAAAAGTACCTTGGTTTTTACAATCTTTGGTAAGAAAAAGAACTTGTCTTTCGTGCGGCGAGGCTATTTTTAATTATTACCTTGACTCATTTTCATAAATGCACAATCATATCCCTTATAACAATATTTAAATAAATATTTGACACATTTAATAAAGGGTATATCCAGTATTATTAAATGTAGTTTGCTCATTAAACTATTACAGAATGTTTTTAGTAAATTTTTTTGTTTTGTTATCCGTACATGCTTGTTCCGTGATTGCTCTCCGGTGAATTCTCCGGTGAAGTTATTTTCAGTACAAGGGCCATGTATCATTGATTGCTTAACGATAGTATGTAACCTTTGCTATTTCATATATCATTTTATCAGGTATTTCTGCACTTATAAGTTTATCAACATAACAACAAAAATCGGATAATATTTATATGTATATTTGACAAGTATACAAGTATATCTATATATATTATAACTAAATTTACACAATAACTAAATTTCGTCCGATACATATACACAATAACTAAATTTCGTCCGATTTTTACCATTCGAATTTCATTTAAATCGGTATTTTTTGCATATTAAAAAGTGTTCTACAAAGTTTTGTGTATAATGCGGCATTTGCAATGTGAAAATAGGGAAGACCCTTTGAGTCTCGTAGCGACCCTTGTAAATGTGGCCCATGTGTTTAGGATTACGGGCGAGCGTACTAGAATTCGGCGCGACTGGGTTCACGCGCTAGTCTTCGCCGCAGAGACGACAGAGCGTGCTTCTCTTCGTCTCAAACCCGGTTTTGGAGTTAGTTTTCGCCGCATGGAAGACAGAGAGTTTTCGTTTTCGTTGCGAGCTCGCAACACGTACTACTATTCGATGCAAAGGTTTCTTAGCGAGCTAGTCATCGCGGCAATCTCGGTTTCCGTTTGATCCTTCGTTACAAGCCCTCATTTCAGTCTTGTTTTCGTCACAAAATAACTTTCGGTGCTGGCGTTCGCGGTTGTCCCAAAATGCGTGCGAGTCTTCGTTAGGAGCGTCGATATGCGGTAAACCTCTTTTCTGAAACTTAATTACATAAGTTATGCAATACATTTTCCATAAAATTAAAAAATGTTTTTTTTAATTTTATTTAATAATTTCATTAAGTTTTGCATTGTAAACTTTTCCTACTGAATCAGGTGTATCAATAGTTGATTCAATTTTTTCTCAAATTTTGTTTAATTTCCTTCCATTTTGGGTTACATGTCATAGTAATAAAAAGATCTGGTTTACTATACTTTTAAACTATTGTCATAAAATCTATGAAGTTTTGTTGTAACGATCGTGGACTTTCTGAAAATGTTGAAGGTAATACAATCATTTTTTCAATTTTTACGTTGCCATCGTTACTTTTATTTTTTAAGTGATGCATGACACCTTTGTATAAATCTGTTGTTAATTGGTGTTGATTTTTATTTAAAAAAATAATCGTAAACCTTTAATTTTTACTTAAGCATCAACAATGTATTGTTAAGTTAATTTTCCTAAATTTAAGTAAGGATTAGAATCGTTTCTAATGCTGAATTTATGACAATAAAATTGTATCATCAAAATATTGTTTTTGTTATTTTTATTTTTTATATTGGGCATCCATCCAAAACCTCCATTAGGATACATAAGTGGATATGACGTAGGATCTACATGTTCACTAATGTACGGTATATTATAAGGTGCTATATGTTTTTAATATAAACATATATCTCGATCTTCTGGTGGTTAACCATTTTCACCTACAAATACTATAGCTACTTTATTATATTTAGCTGCGTTATATTTACGTTTATGATAATTAGAATTGCTTGTTAAATCTGTTATAATTTCTTTGGTATTAAACTCAATGTTGTTGTTTTTCAAATGATTTTATTCTTCCATTTCGACTTTATGCATCATTTTGTATGATTTAGCGTATATGTTTACGTGTCGGAAAAAATTATCTAATAGCATTAAAGAACATGACACATTAGTTTGTAATCGTGATTGAGAGGCGATTTCATTATCAATGATGTATAGTTCCCATATTTTATGGCTTTGTTTTCGTCTGGATGTAAGTTATAAATATTGTGGTAAATTTAACAACTTATTCGAATAACTTGAGGCCTTTTTTTAAAAAGAGCGTAAAATCTAGCTGTAAATGCGCGAAGGCGAGTGCATTATTATATTGTCTAATATTATTTAAAAAGGGTTTACTTTTGTTAGTATTTCCAGAAACTAATTTTTTTTAACGTTAAGGATAAGTGATATTGTCAGATAATCCAACGTTTTCTCTATTGAAACAATTAGAAAACTTCTTATTAGATAATATTTCAAATTTGAAATGTTTAGCATTACGGAATTCACATACTTCACTCATGCTACCTAAATCATTCTCCATAATTGCTGATTCATCGAAATCGAAATCAAACATGGCATCTAATTTTGTTATTGGAAATTTATTGAAATTCCTAATTTTGTAACCGTTTAATTTTTTGTAGTTATTATTATAATCTTATTACTTTTTAATTTTCTTCAGAGCTATAAATATATATACCTAATCAACCGAGCGTTAGGAGCGAGGTCACTCTGCTAGTAGTATATTATAATACGTGTAACCTAAGTAGCCGATTATTGCACGGCGTGTATTAGTGCTCGAGCGCAGCGAGGGTAATAAAACCCCGTGCACTGATAGGCGGCTTAGTTCACGAGTATCGCATACAATTTTATCGTACAGCTGCTTCAATCCTTCAGTAGTCCATTATTGCACCGTGTATATCGCACTCGCTACGCTCGTGCGCTAACCTCACGGTACAATAATGGACTGCTTAGATCAGGGATAGGCGTGACTT
Organism: Nasonia oneida; assembly: GCA_037356405.1. Taxonomy (NCBI): domain Eukaryota; kingdom Metazoa; phylum Arthropoda; class Insecta; order Hymenoptera; family Pteromalidae; genus Nasonia; species Nasonia oneida. The sequence continues at coordinate 4,836 of JAZHPH010000779.1, read as the reverse complement.
AAACGTGGCGTGACTGAAATTTAAGCTACACTGTGCTATAAATACGCAGTTTTACGAAAAAATGGCCTTGCCAGAATAAGTCCCAGCGGCATGAGAAATGCGTAGAAAGCGAGCCTGTACGCAAGAACAACCATATAAGACTGCCACTTATCGGCTTCGCAATTCTCGTTCGAATTGCTAGTAGCTTTGAGACTACAGAATTAAGAAGATCATGAAGATTTCAGGCCGATGCCAGTAAGCACAATAAAACTTATTTATTAAATGTTACGTCTGGCGCAATTCATCTTTTTATATTTGTCTAACAGCATCTTGCTTGTAGTTAGCGTCTTGTGGTGGCGCCGACGTTAGCTGTCAGCTAAGCTTTAAGAGCAGAGAGATCTGAGCACTTTTTTTAACCAACCGTTGAATTTTCTGTAAAGAAATCGTAGAAGAAAATAATCTCGTTGACGTAATAGAATGCACGTTGAAATTATAAATTTGTATTTCAAAATAAAATTTTAAAACAAATTAAAAAAAAAATTTTAAAATACAAGCATAATCCTTACTGATTTTCCTCAATTGTAATAATATAAGCTTCAATTTAATGATTTGATCATTGATCATAAAGCGCAACCACCGATGAATCTAGCATATGCGAAGCGTGAGCAACGTGCGCTCATACCTCAAATACGAAGTGCAAGCACCACAGAGTGCAAAGTATTTTGCATTATGCTTTACGTCAAACGTTCAAAATTAGCTGGTAAATCACCAAGCATAACCTATCGTTTTGCCCTCAGTCGTTTGTAAGCAATTTTGAAAATTTAACAGTAGAATTATATTGACACATGTTATACAAACAATTAATACAATAATTCTCGCACACAAAGCTATCAAAATTTTACAACTGACATAAACTCTATGTGAAAAAGTTGCAATTTCTTCTGAGTACATTGATATGATATTGCACGGTTAGTTTTAAGTTGTTAGAGTCAAAGTGTACACTCTCAAACAATATAAATACATGATAATATTCATAATTTAAAACCTCTTAAATTATTTTCAGATTCACCTTACAGAACAGCTATAAGTGGTGCTATTCTAAAGCTGCAAGAAGAAGGTAAACTTCATATATTGAAAACTAAATGGTGGAAAGAAAAACACGGAGGTGGCTCATGCAGGGTATGATTAAAACTTATCATAATTTAATGATAATACTTCATTATATTTGCAAATGAGTATGTAAATTTAACTTAGCCTGAACTCATTACCGTTTTCGGGGCTGCAGGTAGCCGAGTAAAGCCGTCTGAAAAAACCTCGTACCGGCGAACAAAGAATCGCGGGACTCTGACGCTCGAGGGGAACGTCTGGCGCCACCGGGTTATTTTCTAAGTCTCGGTCGAGGAATCGCGAAGTAACGTAGCTGCACAAAAATTATAGCTACAAACTGGCGCCCCACAAAGTCTGAATTGATAGAAAAGAATATCATGATCGGTAAATTCGCCGTCTCAAGACAAAGGGAACAACCAGTGTGAGTAACATTTGAAAGTACGCGTGCAAACATTAAACGCGTGAATAGTTACACACATTTCTAGCCTTCTAACTCAAAATTACATCCACTGGTTACCTCTGCAAAATTAACATTTCTCTTGGATATCTAGTGCTAGTTACAAAAAATCTATTTCCGAATAGATTTCAATAATGACACAGGTAGCGAGTTTAAAAAGTATGTAAATAATTTTGAAAATAAGTAGGTTAGAATAAGTAAATTATCAAATAGCAAAAAACGTAATAAAACGGGAAAGGTAAAAATTTTGAAACAGACGATTATGATATAACGGGAAAATTCCTACGAAACAAAGCCAAGAAAGGTCGTAATGTGTCGCAAGCAGATTCCTAGAGCGCAAGCTCAAGCGTACCTCGAGTTACAAAGAAGATAAAACAATTGACACTGTTGTCAAGCGGCTCACAAACAATCAGCGACACGTGTTCCCGTGACAATCAAAGGTCAACGTGAGCGCGCGGGTCGAATAACATAAACACCCTCGAAACGAACTTCAACAATACGTTGAACTGTGCACACCGAGATTATTACGTAATAGCAGTACAACACTGAATACTGACACATTTATCGTTTGAATTTCTTCGCGGAAACTATGATATTATTTAGGACATTTTAGACTGTGCGGGATGGCCTTGCGTGAAATAGCTAGCGAGGTCTTAGTCAATGACTGGGTTGGCATTGTCGAGTAAGGAAATTAAGCAAGAAGCAGAAAGTCACGGATTACATACCAGTCAGTTTATCTGAACTGCGAAGGAGTTTGGCACACAAAGCGAACATCGAGAGTAGTATAGTACTACCCAACAGAAAACTTCCCCTGTCGGGCACTGCGCGCTAGCAAGGCGATCTGCCGCCCTCCTATCAGTTTTTGACGACCATCCTGCTGTTAACATCTAGTGTGCTGGGTCCCATATTCGCGGCGCAAGAGCAACCGTATCACGCGCTGCGAACATCCAGCCCACAAAATATGCACAAAATAATATTAATGTGTTAATTTCTCTTTCAATAAACGGAATTCGTTTTTTTTTTTATAATACACACATTTTCACATGTGTTTTTCTTTTTGCGTGATATTTCCTATACCGAATATTGAATAAAAAAATCTTTTGATTACATCTCAACCTCGCGCAACTCTACAGCAGCAATTTTCAGCCTCCAGTCAGCAACAAGGAAAACAAAGTAAGTAAATATTAACTGTTCGAATATTTTTTTTGTCTACACTTTACTTTCCTTACAACTGCCACTGAGCAGTTTAGAGTAATTTTCCTTATTCACTACGAGTAGTGTCAAGTGCCGGTTGATGCTTATATTTCTAGTGTAGCAATTTAAAGAAAATAAAATAGTATTTATATTCACTCTAAAATACTCAAACTGCGTAATCATTTGCTCCTTTGCTTCACAACTGTAACGGTTCAACTTTCCCCAGGAATTGGACAGTCAGTCGGTTCCAGGATCTGGATTGGGCAAAGGGGCAATAAAAGAGTCTGCTCTTATGTTTTTTTTTTTAATGTTAACAAACTATATTTTCTTAAATAGATAATAGTAATTGGGAATCAGTTGTTAAATCCCGTCTGAAACAGAAATCAATTATGCGTTTGGTTAAAAATATTTCGCCTTTACAAATGGAATTGTTTAAGCTAGCGCTGTTAACAATTTACGCGTCTTCGCTACAATAATGCGTCGGTGGTTACGGCTACGGTGTTTCGGTACGGTGACGGTATGGCGGGTCGGTGATGGGTTTGGAGGTTAGGATTTCATTCCGGTACGGTGGAGTCGTGTGCGCACGGCTACACCGATCCGGGTGACTTACGTAACAACAATCTCGACCGGCCTGTATGCGCACAGTAGCGGCCAGGATAGTGTAACGGGATTCTGAGGTTATCCCTCGGATTTATGAAGTCGTGTGCGCACGGCTTCACAAATCTTGGTCGCTCGTCTCGCTCCTCTATTTATCCTGTGTGCGCACAGAGATAAAGCCAGTCGTGAGATGTCGGCGTAAGGCTGGCTTTGTTGGTTAGGATTTTTACGGTGGCACCGGGTATCGTCACGTGTGCTCACGTAGACGAGGCTCGATGTCGCTCGGGTGTTCCGGGTTGCCTCGTGTGCTCACGTCGGCAATTCGGAGTTTCGGGTTCGGTTTCGGATTACCGACGCGACAAACCCTTTAATAATACCCAAAGACCATCGACAAATCAAATACCTAACAAAAGCCCGCAAAACAACAGCGACAGACCAGATACACAGATACAAATATGTTATAATTGCGGAAGAACCAGACATTACTCGCGAGAGTGCGAAGGCCCGAAACATGCATTCTGCTATAAATGCGGAAAAATCGGGACCAGATTTATATTGTCCGAAATGTAATGCAATAGAAATATTTTGCAGTGATTGCGGATTAATAGGTTACTAGCAGGGTTACCACACTCCTAACGTCGCTCGGTTGATTAGGTATAGATATTTATAGCTCTGAAGAAAATTAAAAAGTAATAAGATTATAATAATAATTACAAAAAATTAAAAGGTTACACAATTAGGAATTTCAATAAATTTCCAATAACAAAATTAGATGCCATGTTTGATTTCGATTTCGATGAATCAGCAATTATGGAAAATGATTTAGGTAGCATAAGTGAAGTATGTGAATTCTGTAATGCTAAACATTTCAAATTTGAAATATTATGTAATAAGAAGTTTTCTAATTGTTTCAATAGAGAAAACGTTGGATTATCTGACAATATGACTTATCCTTAACGTTAAAAAAAATTAGTTTCTGGAAATACTAACAAAAGTAAACCCTTTTTAAATAATATTAGACAATATATTCGACATACAAGTTATTCGAATAAGTTGTTAAATTTACCACAATATTTATAACTAAACATCCAGACGAAAAAAGAGTCAGAAAATATGGGCAACTATACATCATTGATAATGAAATCGCCTTGCAATCACGATTACAAACTAATGTGTCATGTTCTTTAATGCTATTAAAGGAATAAGATAATTTTTTTCGACAAGTAAACATGTACGCTAAATTATATACAATGATGCACGAAGTTAACCCTTTCGTGCACATATCGGTGCGGGGAAACTGTTTATATTTCATAGGGTCCCGAGCCGCGCTGAATCCGGATCCGAGGTCCGATTTTGAAAATTTAAGATGGCGGATCCAATATGGCGGACGGGAATGTCAAAAAATCGAGATTTTGAAAAACAAAAATTTTGTCGTATTCTACGTGAAAACACAAATAGAAACTGTTCTTGGTGTTTTTTCGATATCTCTCTTAGTTCTTGAG
>JAZHPH010000778.1:0-22479 GCA_037356405.1 Nasonia oneida | reverse complement strand
ACACGGCTTTATGTACAGTTAACTCCTAACCTATTGCAGAAAATAGATTGTTTCTATATTCAATAAAATTTATCGCTAACAAAATTTATTGCTCAATTTTAGCAATAAATAATAAACAATGAAACTCCTACATTGCAGAGATCAGTTAGGAATGTCATACTTAACTGACTTTGGATAGTTTATGTTTTGGACAGATAAAGTTTCTATTAAATCTGAGTTTCACTGGCAATTCAGTAGTTACTTGAATCGTAATAAAATCGGCTTGCCATAGTCGCAAGTCAATTTTATAGTAAGCACTAGCTAATAAGCTGGCTGAGTTTCTTGCCATAGCCAAGTAAATTTTTTCTGAGATGTATCAATGCACTTTGCATCTATCCTCTCTCTATCTTTAATGTTTACATTATTACAGCTGTAAGCTGATTAGATTGAAAATAAAACATGTGTATCAGCCATAAAGTCGACTACGGACGAGCTGGACTCGCTTATTGGAATATGAAACCTACGGGACAATTGGAACGAGGAACGTGGAACCGCGGAATTCGCCTAACAATTGCCGCACAAACTTAATTTATTTATAACTCAATTAATAAATTGAATTACGTAAAAATAAACTTATTTGCATAATTCGCAATTAATTTGCAAACGATTGGTGTTAGTTTCATCACCAAACTATTTTGCGTCTGGTGAATAAACCGCGAATTTGAGGTTTATCGGGGCTCAAATAGTTTTTGATTTTTTACAAAAAAAACTACAACCCCCACAATTTTCGGACTTGCTTTTGCAAACTTTGCAAATGATTCCGCAATTTCCAGTATTTTTTTATGTTGATCCGAGAAAGTCAATCGTACAGTTCACGGAGCTCCGCTTGCAGCGTGTGTAAATAAGTGCGGCTAATATGTAAGGAAAGAGCTGAGCTGTGCGAACATGCTAACATGCGCGGCGAAGAGTGCGTGGTGGGGGGAAAGAGCTGCCGCTGCTTACTTGACGATCGGTCTGTCGCGCCGCCGTGACGGTCGCCGCTCGCCGATTCACTCCCCAGTAAAATGTGCACCCGGCGAGCCTATAGAAGTATTCACTTCAAAACTCTCAAGATACTTACTACGTAACTTGCCATGACCGTTTCATTTTTTTTATTGGTGAACAACTCAAATTTTCTCTTTACGTATTTTATTATAACGTCATAAAAACACCATAAGTACAATGAACGGTAATAGCAAGTTACGTAGTAAGTAACTTAAGAATTCTTCCTAATTAATCAGTATATAATTTAACTATAAGTTAAGTAAGCCCTTTATTGCCCAAAAAAAATGTTGTTGCTTCATTATGATTAAATATAATAAACGCGACTTTGGTTGATTGATCTCAGTTCTTTTTTATCTGTTATTTCGTTGCGGAATAGATTAAACTCGCCTAACCTTTTACTTTTTCAAAAGTTAATTTTCTTTTTTATGTTATTAAAGGCGTGCTTTCAAAAAAGTTAAAAAAATGTGTAGTAATCCGAAGATAGCTGTTTTGATCGGGAACAAACTAGTGAACGTAAAAAAAAGTTCGATTAATATTATTTTATTGTTAGATTTTGTTAATATAATTTATAATACTGTCATCAAATAATTAAAAAGAGTTTAAAAACATTTTTTAATATTCAAAATTTATTTCTATTTTATTCTATAATTTTTAAGCTGGTCCTGTGTACTAGTAGCTATAACTACTTTTAAACCTCTTATCAAATTGAGTGGTAAGTCTTAATCACGATTTTTGCAATAAAACTCGATTAAAATTAGATTAGGTCAATGGGAATCAATTAAAATCTATAGAGAAATCAATGGATTTTAATTGCTGTTTTCCATCTATTTATTTCAATTATTGTTTTTTAATAGAAATTAATTGACTTCTATTGACCCTATCGAATTTAATCCAGTTTTAATGCGAAAATGGCGATTAAGACTTACCATTCAATTCAATAAGATGCCTTATTGATTTCAATCTACTTCTATGGACTATTTTTAGCAGGGATATTTATTTATACTCGATGGTAATTAATTCTTATGAAACGTTTCCGAAGTCGTGCTTTTGATTGGTTAGAATTTATCAATCTGGCAATCTTATTGGAGCATTTCAAAAACGTTCCACAAGAATTAACTACCATCGAATGTACATCTATTTATCTATACTAATATTTATCAGTATATTTGCAAAAGCTTTGCAAATCCACCACAATCCGAATATAGTTCGGCACGTGACCTATCGACAAGATTTTTTTTTGTGAGCATATGATGTTTAGTTTCAGAGATATGAATTTAAAAAAAAATCACCTTTTTTATTTTATCTGCCGAACAAAGCGGTCGATCCCGAGGACCAAATAAGGAAAAGTAGGTAATTTCATTCTCTTTTAAATGCATTCTAGCTAAATTGTTTGTAACAATGGGATGATTAAAGAAAACCCTAAATAGTGTTTTTCAAAAATCAAAAAATGGCCATAAAAACAAATTGTTGAAAAACTCTTTTTTCCCGAATTTAGAATCCAAAAAAAGATATGCATGTCAAATTGTATTGATATTGACAGAGTAGTTCCAGAAATATTACGGTATACATACACATACACATCCATATGGACATTTTCTAAAAACACTTGATTTGAACTTCTAACACACTAAAAAGTATTTTCTAGAAGTTTTGACGAAACACAAAATTTTACTATTACAAAGCTTTCTCTAGGAGAAAGCAATAAAAATTAAAGATGGAAAAAGTAAGGGAACTGTTCTTAAATTAAAAGTAGATGTGCCTACGCGATGAACAATGAAATTCGAAATGATTAAAAGATATGTTGTTCTCGAACAATATCTTTATCAATCAATCAGTAAATGTGAAATTGTTAACAAGGCAGGAGTTAAACGTACTGAAAGACATCTATGATGGAACCTATTTAATCAGTAATAACTGAAATTAGTGGAGATTCTTACACTACAGCTAGCTTGATAATTCCAATAATCACTGCATGGAAATGCAAATAGATTTTTTACTTCCTACAACGGATAATGGAATAACATTCAAAGAAAGACTTAAAACTGCCATGCTAAATCGATATAAGGACTTTGAATTGTGTTCTCTCCTGGCTGTGTTGACGATACTAGATCCGAGATATAAAAAGCTTTATTCCAAAAATAAATGTGCTGCTGCTTCTGCCTTGAGCCGTATAAGAAAACAGGTTAGTGAAGGCATTCCAGTTTCAACTAAAACGACAGCTGTAAATGAAACAAAACATCGTAAAAGTATCTGAGAAATTCATGACTTAATGATCAAACAATCAACAGACTATTCCAAATCTACAGTGGAAACGAATCTAGAATTAGATCAGTACTTAAAATTACCCATGGTTCCTAAAGCGGAAAACATATACTATTATATTAAAGTGCTTAATGTCCTCGTGTGCCGTGAAGCCTTTCACATCTTTTCCCAATAACTTAACATCTAGGATATAATTTAGGGCCTTACAATTTCTTGGGCCTCAAATATTTCTGGGCCTTAACAGTTTTGGATCTTAACATTTATCACCTTAAAATTTTTGGGCCTTAATAATTTCGGGTTATTTAAATATTCCTGCGTGCCGTGAAGCCATTCATATCTTTTCTCAATAACTGACATATTTATATCTATTAGTATAATTCTTATCTCATTTGAATTTTTTGAAGTCCATAAACTGTGTAACAACATAGACTTAAGGGTAACAATTTCAGACCCGTCTCAACGATCGTCGAAGCGAGCAGCGCTCTTCCACTGCATTAATAAATATCAGATATTTATATGAATATTATCGTAGAAAATTATTATAATCTCGCAACTGGCCACTTCTAAAGTTCAGGGCAGACTGAGGAATCGAAACCACTTTCCCGGATATTTATACATACCAAAGTTTAGTCGGCTTTGACACTATGATTTTCTGCGTCAAATACTATATTAGAAAAATATTACACATAAACTTATAGGAATATTATCGTACAAAATGTTTATGATTTACTGATCATACTATATCGAAAGATTCGAGCAGACTGATCAATGAAACAACTTTCTCGCATATATATATATATATATATTATAACACTCAGTTAATACCCTTCTGCTGTGTTATAACCAGGGCCAGAAGGGCCCTGTTTATTGTAAATTAACGTCGGGCGTGCTGAAGGCACGGCTCGGCCGACTCAGATCATGCACGTGTTTTTACACGGGCCCGCGGAGGCGGCGTAGGCCGGGTCGTAGGAAATAACACACGAGAAGTTTAGATAAGGAACTGTATATTCAATTGTACTATACACAGCGAGACTAACTCTAGTCGCGGCTCTCCCGGCCGTCGGCACATCGTTGTCATATCTCGCCAACGTTGTGCGGCCAGGCGGCAACCGCGCTACCTATGCTCTCACTCTCTCTGTCTCTATCTTGCCTCGTCTCTTGTTCTCGCTCGTTTCGGCGCTCGTTGGCAGCTTGCTGAAACAATAATCTTATTACAATTAGTACATGATTAGCCGTTAGACATTTGACGTGCACTCGGCCGTCACAACACCCTCCCCCAGACGCTGTGTACCCTGCCAGGTGTACCAGCTCGCACTCAGTCATGTCTAACCGGGTAATAAGAACGTGTAATAAATATTAATTTATACAAGGAAAACTTAACTTTTTATTATTATCATCATTAATTAGATAATACAAATAATGGAAGAAGTAAAAAAAAAATAGTTAATTTTTAGTCTCTCGCCTCTCTTTTTACATACGGCCGTTGGCCAGTACGGCATTCTTTTGCCTCAAAAAAAAAACATTAAGAGAGGAAGAAGAGAAATTATGAGTGGAGAATGGAACGGTATACAGAAGAATGAAGCTCCCTAATCGCGTGATTTTAATTGTCAATCGTACCCGTCGCCTTTTGCGCTCGCGTTTTCTTAGGAGAAAAACTATTCGGAACGTCACGCGGTTTATTTTTCGAACCTTTCGGTCTTCCGCGTTTCGCTTTGTCTACCTTGACGCTTACGGTGTTTGTCGGGTTTACAATCTTCGCCGGTAGTGTTTTGCGTTTTACAAGTAACCGCGTTTTTCTCGACCCACCACGCTTTTTCGGTCGCTCGCTACTTGCGTTAGATGCTTTCGCTTCTTCAATTTCTTCATTGTTGACGGACGTAATCCTGATGTCGTCTACTTGATCAGTAACTACACAGTCGTTTTCTTCTCTACTGTGATACTTTTTCAAATATTCGACAGCAGTCGGTCCATCTACCGTTCCGTTTCGGTCGACTAGTTCGTAAATACCTGGGCTCAGTATACGGCTGATTTTGAAGGGGCCGATAAACGGTGGAGCTAATTTAACTGACACTCCCTCCGCTGCTGATGACAGTACTCTATTCTTCTTCCAGACTTCGTCGCCTACTGAGTACTCCACGTTTCGGTGTCGGTTGTTGAAATATTTGGCCTGGCGCGCTTGCGCTTCTTGCAATGTAATACTCACAATAATCGGACGTATCTCTTCTGCGTCGTCTTCTTCGTAAAGTCTCGACAGCGCATCGGGAACCACATTCATTGAGCCTTTGCGATGTTCGATCGTGTAATCATATTCCTGCAATTCAAGTGCCCATCTGGCTAAACGTCCAGTTGGATTTCGTAAATTACTTAGCCACTTGAGACTGCTATGATTGGTAATCACCAGAAAATGGTAACCTTCAACGTACGGACGGAATTTTTGTATCGCCCAGAGAACCGCTAAACATTCACGCTCGTTCACGAGGGTTAAGCCTGGCGTCGAATTGTAGAACGAAGTCAGCGCCTAAATTGCATCCTTCACGTAAGTCAGGTACTACTAGCGTAGTAAGCATCCTATGGTTTATCCACCGATCGTGAAGGGCAAGTCGACTGTTCCAGTCACCATTGAGGTTTTACCGTCAGCCATGCAGGCGACTATTCCGTCACATGGTTTTATTTCTGCGTTACATGCACTGGCTAGTTGTACGGACGTATCCCCGATGCAAGTTTGAGTGGCTCCTGGGTCGTAAAGGGCCCTGACCCTGAATTCACCTACCTGCACCTGCAGCCAACAGCGCTGGTCGGATAAAACAGCGTTACTACTGGTCGCTGCACAGTGTGCTATTGCAGTCGGATTTAGTTGTTCAGTCGACTGTTATGCCGAGATCCCTGAATTAACCTCGGGGTCAGTACGGATCTCGCTTACTGTTCCCCTTTGGCTTTTCCCGCACAATTGGGACACGTCTTCTTCGTAAAGCCCGGTGACTTACAAGTCCAGCAAGCTAGTTCTCTTTTTTCCTTGTTTGCTGAGTCACTCGATTTTCCAGATGATTTATTGGCCTCCTTAGAGTCGGATTTATTCGGAGCCACCGAAAATTGTTGCTAACGGTTGTCGAACCTGTTCTCTATGTAGCGGTTGACCGAACCCTATTGTTACTGGTTCCAACCAGCTGAATTCGTTTTCGACGCCGCTTGGGTTGCTGCAATCCGCAGGCTGATACGCCTGTTGCTCCTGACTTTCGGCATCAGGATTGCTGATTGCATTTCTTTGGTGCAAAATTCTTAGGTTTATTTGATTCGCGTTCCGCTCCTCTTCTTCAAATATGCCGCTGACTTCTTGAGGGATATAGTTCGTTATGTACGACGCGCGTCGTGTCGCCCGCGACCTAAATAACTTCTCCGAATTTAATAAGGTTAACGACGGACGGAAGTCTTCTGGCGCGTAGTCACCTGCTAGGCACCTAAACAATCGACGCATTCTGTCTTCATCAGCCCCCCTATCCTGCAAACCTAAGAAATCTAACGCTTGACCTAACGTATTCATGCCCATCGATCTTACGTGGTCTTGTATCGCTACATGCGATCTGCTTAAGTCTATGTACGAGCCAGTTAAAGACATTATGCTCGTTGAGTATTCTGACATTTAATAGAAGCAGAGCCGAGTCGAATTCAGCGCAAACAAAAAAACTCAGGATTCAACAATCCAAGTTACTCTCGAAGTGAATTTAATAATTAGTAGTAAGAGCAAGTAATCACGCACGTTTTGTGCTACAAGTTTTAAAATCTGAGAAAGAGAAAAAACTTACTAATTTGTAAAAAACAATTCCACTTTAATAAATTATTTGTGAATTTAAATGTTACTAACTCCCTCTATCATGCAAATTTTTTTCTACGCGAATTTGAAAAAGCAATTATACGCCGGAGCGGCTGTGTGTTGATTGTATATGTATATTTATTCGTACGTTTCTGTACTCAACTACACAGCTATTTTTCTCACAAAACCAGGCTCAAGATCTCACGAAAATTTTCTAAATTATTATCGCGATTTATGCCTTAACATTACTAATAACACAACAATTTGTTGAACTGCGAGATTACGGCTTAAACAGTAGTCAAGTTCAAAAATTGCATCAGAGTGCAAAAAGAATTCTCAAAACCCATACAATAGTTTGAATTCCTATACTGACTATAGTTCATCCGTCTCACTCGCACTCAGCCAAAAATTCCCTGTCTAATGGGCGACACTGTATAAATTCGAGCTCTCGGTTCGCGGCGCGCGATGCAAACAATGTATACGCTCGCTGTCGCTGGCCGCTCGGTCGTTGACCGTTTTGAATTTTGAAGGCTGATGCCTGCCGCTACAAAGTTAAACTGCGCGTATTATTCGACGCTGTCTAATACTTTTTACCGTTGCGGTCAGTTTTTTTTCCGAGTCTCACTTACGCCTACAATGTGTCGACACTGTAGCACGAGTAGCCGCTATACAATTTTTGTACACTCGCGAGTTAAATAGCTTGATCTTGACACACGTTTTGGGGCGCCATTTATAACACTCAGTTAATACCTTTCTGCCATGTTATAACCAGGGCCAGAAGGGCCCTGTTTATTGTAAATTAACGTCGGGCGTGCTGAAGGCACGGCTCGGCCGACTCAGATCATGCACGTGTTTTTACACGGGCCCGCGGAGGCGGCGTAGGCCGGGTCGTAGGAAATAACACACGAGAAGTTTAGATAAGGAACAGTATATTCAATTGTACTATACACAGAGGTGCAAACGCCGCACACTTCGACGAACGATAAAGAGAGACGAGAGATATTACCCCGTCGACGTGAGAGAGTGAGAGTGCAGGTACTTACAACTCAGTAGTGGCAGTAGTATTTAACGCAACAGACGTGGAGATGCAGCAGTTCGGACGGGCGTCGCAGCGGCTCGTCAGTAACGCACGGACGAATATCGTTCGCTCTCGAGATGCTCGCAGGAAACACAACAAACACGGGTATAGTAGCAGCGCGAGCTATATTATGTATATGAATATTATCGTACAAATGTTACATGTGAGAGTCGATGGTTTTGTTCTTCGTGAGGTTTTAAGTTCACTATTGCTGCGAGAATATCGGGGCAATGAAATGAGTACAATAGATTATCGGTTAATACGTTCGTTTATTAATCATAATTCACAATGTATGGTTTAGTTAATATATATAGCCCGCAAACTGAAAAATTTGAGAATTTCCTACAGTTGAAATATATAAAAAATAACTTAATCAGGCAATTCAATTAATGTAATTTTTTTTTATTAATCGAACTACATTTTTTACATAGTTCGTACACATAAAATCAATTATGATTAAAAAATTGTCAATGTCAAGTCTATTAACTGGGTTTTGTTTGTAATTAAAACTGTTTATAAAACATACATTTTATTTCTAGACCATATTTCAGAACCATTTTCTTCTAAAAAGTTTAATTGAACAAAAATGTAATATGTCTCAAAAATATTAACTTTCAACAAAAGTAAACGGTTAGCCGAGTTTGACTTATTCTATATTACAGTGCATGTCAATAATAGTATGTAACATATTAATTTCGATTGAAACAAAATTACAGATCCAAAAAGAAATTTGATCAATCAAATAAAGTAAATTATAGTATATTAAATAATATAAGTTATACAATATTATAGTAATTAAGTGGCGCGGTAGCGCCACGAAGGCGAGTTTGAGAAGCAGACGAAGCCGCGGCACCCGTGAGACTATTTACTTCTATATTGGTGTTCAGATTTTTCATAATGCAGAAAAAAATGCTTATCGTTACTGTTCGTGAGTTTTTTTGGCTTATCAGCATGTTTTCTGAGCTAAACTGTGGTTTCCAATGAAAATATTTGTTAAAAAGCCGTTTCGTTTAATAATAAACGAGTTTATATATCAAGAATGCTCAAAACAGTATCTCTACTTTTTTCTCCAGTGTGGTAGGACCGTGAAGTTGGCCGCACAAGCTATTATGTGTAATACAGTTGGGTATCGCTTTCCCACAGATTTCTATAAGTAATACAGTTGGGTATCGCTTTCCCACAGATTTCTATAAGTTGCGCAGAATAAATGTGTTTACATTGTCTGCTTGAATTTAAGGTTATGTTTTCGAACAGCTGCCGCACTGTCACTGCACAAACTTTCTGAGTATTCGGGGTCACTGATGACGGGACCCAGGAAGTTGATTTTGTGACTTTTTGTGTATACATGCAAGTATCGTTTCACGGTATCCGGTCACGCTCGATGTCCAGGTGCCAAGGGTCTTCGGTGCCTATCACCACTACACAGCGCGTCCTCAGGTTGCGGATAGAGGAACGGCCCCTGAGAAGGAGGTTAACTGCGAATAAATCGAATAAGCAGCCGCGGACAGTCGATAGGCCCGGGCGTGGGTGTGATGAGCCCACACTGGCGAACGCATTCATCTAGAAACACTACGCAAGCACCACCACAACAACGAACACTCAACAATATTTCCTATTTTCACTTTCTCTTTCTACCTCACTATGTCTATATTCTATCTCTTTTAGCACACATTACAAAAATCCTGCTGTCGTGGAGGATGCGGGAGCGATGACAACTGCCCCGAAAGGGGATGTGTAGAATGATTCGCCACCTGGTCTTACGCGGTAACGAAGCCAGCAAAGGCGCGCTGCCTTGCAGGGGGGCGTTAGGATATGAGAATGATTCCGTAGTGTGTCCGATGATGAGTTGGCTCCATCCTCATCAAAGTCGGAAAGCTCTCATACTTAGTTCTAGAGAGGTATGGGGGTTATCACCTCTAGAACGGTTGACTCATCTGCGATCGAAACAGGATCCAAAACGCGCGGGTTTAACTTACTATCATGGCTCAAAAAAAAACAAAACCAAACCAAAACCAATAGGGACTTAAAGGTGGGAACGTGGAATGTGCGCAGTTTTTACAGAGCAGGCGCGTACCAGGAAATCTTAAAAGAAGCTGGCGAGCGCGAATTAGATTTAGTAGCAATACAAGAAACTCGGTGGCAAGATAGCGCGATTTTAGCAAAAGATAACTTCACCTTTATATTCGGGGGCGCGAGCGGACACTCCTTAGGTACCGGATTTCTGGTTAGCAAAAGAATTATACACGCTGTTAAAAGTTTCAAATTCGTGAACGACAGACTCTCGTATATCATGATCGAAGGAGCGTGCTACAATTACGTACATTGTCCTACGGAGGACAAAGAGGAAGAGGTAAAGGATCTTTATTACGAAGCTTTAGAACAATTAATCGACCAATTCGCGTCTTACGACACCAAAATAGTAGTGGGGGATTTCAACGCTAAAATAGGGAAAGAGGAAATGTTTAGGCCCACTATAGGCAAGGAAGGTCTGCACGAAACCAGCAACGATAACGGTATTAGAGTCATAAATTTCGCGTCGGCAAAAGATCTTATAGTAAAAACTACGTGCTTTAAGCACAAGGATATACACAAAGCAACGTGGACATCGCCTGGCGGAGCCACGCAAAATCAAATCGATCACTTCCTTATCGATAAGAGGCGCCACACAAATGTACTTGACGTAAGAACCTATAGGGGGGCGGATTGCGACTCGGATCATTTTCTAGTAGTGGCCAAATTAAGAGCCAAATTAGTAGCTGGGCAAAATAGTAAACGGGCGAACAAAGTAGAAACCTTCGACATTGAAAAGCTACGAAACGGGGTAGAGCGAATTCAGTATCAAGTAGAAATAAGAAACCGGTTTCAGGTTCTCGAGGACACAGATGCACCGACGGAGGTAGATGACGACCCAAACAGTCTATGGGGGGCTATCGAAAGAACGGTAAAAGAGGCCGCGAACAAAGTGCTAGGTAAAAAGAAAAAGCCAAGGAGTAAACCATGGTTTGACGAAGAGTGCGAACTCTGGTTTGAAAGGCGCAAAGAGGCTAAAGTAGACAGCGTTCACAATGGAAACGATAGGACTGTAGAAGAGTACTACGAAATAAGAAAGCAAGTGGGTGTGATTTACAGAAACAAAAAGCGCGAGTACCAAAAGAGCGAGATTAGAAAAATAGAAACTAACAGTAAGGAAAATAACCCGCGCGAGATGTACAAAGGAATCAACGCTATTAGGAAGGGTTTCCAGAGTAGATCGCAATTAATGAAAGATGAGGGCGGGAATCTCGTTACAAGCGAAAATGAACTGCTAAAGCTGTGGAAAGGATATTTTGATAAGTTACTAAACGTACATGAAAACTGCGAGGAAACGGGAGATGAAATCCACACTGCTGAACTCCATATGGAAGAACCGACCTACAAAGAAGTAGAAGCCGCGATCAAAAAACTAAAAAACAATAAGGCCGCGGGAAACGATTCTATACCAGCTGAATTACTTAAATGTGGGGGCACCGCGCTTACATTCAGAATTTTTGAACTAGTATGTGCTACTTGGAAAAATGAAACGATACCGGAAAACTGGAAAGAATCCATCATCATACCGATTTTCAAAAAGGAAGATAAGACAGATTGCAATAACTACCGGGGAATCTCACTTTTAGCTACCTGCTACAAAGTTCTATCAAACGTAATACAGGCCAGACTTACGCCCTTCGCGGAAGATATAATAGGAGAGTATCAGTGTGGATTCCGGCGTAACAGGTCGACGAGCGATCAAATGTTTACTATAAGACAGTTGTTAGAGAAAAATGGGAACATTGCGAAACAATACACCAACTATTTATAGACTTTAAAAAAGCGTACGACTCTATCAAACGAAGCAAAATGTATCAAATCCTTGTGCTCCTCGGAGTACCAAGAAAACTCGTGAAATTAATTCAAATATGTCTGAACGGAAGCACGGGAAAGGTCCGAGTAGGCGGTAACGTATCCGAATCATTCATGATACGCGACGGTTTGAAACAAGGTGACTGTCTTTCTACGGTACTCTTTAACATAACGCTAGAATATGTTGTTAGAAAAGTGCAGACTAGCGGGCTAGGTGCAACCCTTAACGGAAAAACACAAATTCTGGGTTATGCGGATGACTTGGACATACTGGGGGATAACGGTGCAGCGGTAGCGAGAAATGCGGAAATTCTTATAAATGCGGCTGAGGATACGGGGCTAGAGGTGAGCGAATCGAAAACGAGATATATGATCATGGACAAACTGGGCATTTGCGAAGGTGAGGGTGATCTTAGAGTCGGAAATTATACTTTCGAAAAGGTTAGCGAATTCAGATATTTAGGCACAACCATAAATGATCGAAACAAAATTAAAGCCGAGATTAACAAGAGACTTCATTCGGGTAATGCCTGCTTCTACGCCGTGAATAGATTACTAAAATCAAAACTGCTGTCTAGAAATGTAACAGTAAGGATATATAGGACTATAATAATGCCGGTAATTTTGTACGGGTGCGAAACCTGGGCGCTAACTAAAGCGGAAGAAAACCGTTTTAGGGTGTTCGAAAATAAGGTTCTGCGGAAAATATACGGGCCAAAGAAAGATGAAGAAACCGGGGAGTGGAGGAAACTGCACAATGACGAGCTACACAATTTATACTCGTCACCGAATATAAACAGAATAATTAAATTGCGTAGACTAAGATGGGCAGGGCACGTGGCAAGAATGGGAGACGATCGCACGGCAGCGCGTATAATGAAAGGAAAGCCAAGCACACCGCGACCTCTAGGTAGACCTAGGCGCAGGTGGGGGGACAACGTAAAAACGGACTTAACTGAAATCGGGAGGGAGGGTGCGCAATGGATGGGGTTGGCACAAAATAGAGATACGTGGAAGGCTTGCGTAGATGAGGCGATAAACTTTCGAGTTCGAAATGCCACTTAAAAAAAAAATACTTTTAGTTTCTCAATATTCGTAACGTTTAGTTCATTATTGCATTTCTCTGACTTCTCTGTATTTGAGACATTTTGTTCATAGAAATCACTTGTTTTTATTGAATTTGCTGTGTCATAATCTGTTTCGAATGCAGCCTTATTATTTCTTGTCCACTCGACCCGAGTAGGCTTTACTCGTTTCCCACACGATTCATTTGCTGATTCTGCAATTTAAGGCATTCCTCTATCGTATGGTTCGTATTTTTGCAATAACTATAAAATTTATTTGCTCTTGATTCCAGTGATTTGATTTCTTGACAATGTTCTACTGTGTGTCCCTCTTCTTTACAATAACTACAATTTTCCCGCCTTCGAGCCATATTTTCTAAATTCTTAAATTTTTTGCACTCTTGTATCGGATGTCCTCTCACTTGGGTGAGGGTAAAAATTTTGAAAAATAAATATTTGAAAGGCAAATATTACGAATTGAATTATAACGAAAGGTAAAAGTTTAAGTCCCAGAATATTGGAAAAATATAATTTTGAAAACCTAAATATGGAAATTCCTAAAAATATCGCTTTTGCAATATTTTAACTACAAATATCACCTTTCGCAATATTTCAATTCAATATTTTTGTTTTATAAATTTTTCATTTCAAAATCTCAATTTATAAATTTCGAATTTCTAATCTTTACCCTTTCTCATTTTTATGTTTCAAAATTGTTACCCTCAATTAAATGAAATAAATATTCAACTACAAGAGTTTGATACATTTTCTTTTAAAGATTTTATAATGTTGCATTCATATTTTATTCAAATATGTACATAAATCGTTATAAAATGTATCTAAAAACATTTTTAAATATTTTATAACTATTTATAAGAAACATTTTAATTTGGTTCACAAAAAAATATAGGAATAAAATATTATGAAAAATGTTAAAAACATTTTAAAATTATGATTTTTAGACATATTTTGAAAGGCTAGTAAAATATTTTGAATAAATATTAAATTACGAGATTAAGATACATTTTCTTTTCAAGATTTTAAAATATTTCATAAATATTACGCAGATACGTTTTTTATTTGGTAGAGGCAACGTATATTGATAAAATATTTTGATACATTTTTATAATCTTTACAAGTCATATTACTCAGCATTATTTTACAATATTCATAAAATAATTTTTAGAAATGTAAAATTACAATATTATAATACATTTTCTTAGAAATATTTCAAAATATTTTACAAACATTAAGAGAATAACTTTTTTTTATTTTAGTAGAGGTGAATAAGAGACCACATTCGGGTAATGCATGATTTTTTCATTTTGTTTCCTACCTAAGTAAACCTTGTAATAGTAATTTTTAGAGATTGTGTTATAACATTTAGGAAGCGTGTTTTGATGCATTTTAAGTAGAAACATAGTGATTTTGTAAAATATCCGTACGGACAGATGTATGTGCGTGACAATGTGTGTGTGTATGTATTCCTTCACAGATGCCTATATCTCAGCTTCTACTTATCAGTGGATTTCAATCCACTTAGTCTCATTTTCTTTGTTTTTACTGTAGCATACCGGAAAAGCAGTCATTTTTTTACATTTTGTTAACGCGTTTTTTTTATAGAGATTTTTTAGTATTCAAATTTTAGTTTTGTGAGTTATTGAGAAAGTAACTATTGCCTGATGATATATTGCACCTTAAAGAGAATATAATTACCTATAATTTTACCGCAGAGAATTCGTATTATCGTTTATTTTGGAAAAATATTGTTTATTTTAAGTTTGTACGTAAAAATTTGGGACAATGGGACGGTAAAACCAATTATCTCACAACTGCGCGGCGTGTACAACTGCGCGGCGAGCTTCGCACGCCGCGCAGTTGTACACCGAGGCGACCAGGCTGCATAGTACGGAGTCGGCATAGCACCGACGGCTAAAGTCCCTCGCACTATGGGATATTTCGACTTTTCCTGTTTCAAAATCAAATAAGTCCGAATCCAGTTGGTTGATCAACATGAAATTTTTGGAGGATGATGTTCGAACTATCAGAAATTACAGAAAAATGACCAGAAATGTTGATGTTTACTGTATGGATAACTCGTTAAAGTTGACGGTTTTCGCAAAAAAATCCCAAAAGTCACTGTAGATCAATGGAATTTTTTTTTATTTAATGTTTGTAAACAATATTTTTATGTATTTTTTCCCGCTGAATTCAAATCTGCCCCTTAAAATTTTGTAGGATTTTTTTTCATCCAGAAAAATCGGGAAAAACATGTAGAATCACCAAAATTTTGTCTTTTATGACTCCGTAGGATTTGTTCTCATTCTATACAGTTATAAAACTCTGTCAATTTATGTTTTATACAATGGTGATGGTAAATATATGTTTGATTATATAAACTGTATAATAAATACGTCATACGACCCATATTTATTTTCAAGTGAATTTGTTCCTTACATAGCCCTCTATGATTAGGAATTGTCCCGATTCGATGTCCCGTGAATAGTTAATTCGCGACATCAATATTAAAAAGTGCAATTTTCAATCCTCGTAAAATAACTTTTCACACTTTTGAAATGCATATTTACTTATTTTCCTTATAACTTTTTCTGTGATTAATTTAAAATAATGGTACCGAAGTATGTTTATTAGACCACAAATACATACGAAAAAGTAGATCTATCTGTTATTGGAAGCTGGAAACATCAAATTATCCATACTAGGCAGTATGTATACTGGGCACATCCCCCCTAATATATTTAAAAAATAAGCACTTACGTAAATATTCATAGTTAATTTCGTCTTCGGATTAGTAATAAAATAAATAAAATATGAGATTAAGGTAAGAGATTAAGTAATTGTATTCGTAGAAATGTTACGAATAGTTTAATTACAAATATAATACAATAAATTTAACTATTATGCTATTATATATACTAAATATTTTGTGATTCAAATTCATCATTTGTGATCATTTCAGTCTCGTCCCTTTCAGAATCACTGCATTCGTCGTCAACTTCTACTTCATCAAATGTTGACTCAAGAAGACTAAAAAATGATATCAATTTTAAAATAAAGGAGACAAGTAACACATTTTTATTTTCAATACTCACTTTTTCTTTATGTAATTTTTAACTTCAGCTGAAATTTTATGTTTGCGCAAAACAACGATTCTCTTTTTTATTCCGGTGAGGGATATTAAAGGATCACTCATTTCAATCGCTCTGTTGTATAAATCTGTAATACGATTTATTTGAGAATTTTGACGACAATGATCTTGTGTGTTTGACCTATAGTACTTGTGCCATGATTCTAGCCCATCTTCTGCAAAGTATGCCATAGGAAGAGGGAAATTTCTAGCGATCTGACACCCGTGTTTAAGGGGAGATTTGAATTCAGCGGGAAAAAATACATAAAAATATCGTTTACAAACATTAAATAGAAAAAAATCCATTGATCTACAGTGACTTTTGTAATTTTTTTGAGAAAACCGTCAACTTTAACGAGTTATCCTGGACCATACAGTAATCATCAACATTTCTGTTCATTTTTCTGTGATTTCTGATAGTTCGAACATCATCTTCTAAAAATTTCATGTTGATCGACCGACTGGATTCGGACTTATTTGATTTTGAAACAGGAAAAGTCGAAATATCCCATAGTGCGACGTATGCTTACTATTAGTAATATTTCTTTATGATTTGAATAATTCGATATGTCCTAAATTAAATAAAAACTGCTGAATCTCAATCTTCCAATGCGTCAGTGTCGCTTATGAGTTGAGTTCGCAAAATGCAAAATAATCACTTTTGTAATACGATTTCGATTTACCTTGCGAATCAGCGAAATGATAAATCAGCAATTCGTGACGTTGTAAGCGAGCTCTACTTTTTATGTATACATTTTCCATAATTTTAAGGTTGTAAATATTACAAAAATTACACTACGAATGAAGGTTTTAAAAAGCCTTATACGCACTCAAACAAGCAGTTTTTCGTCGTCAGTCACGAGCTCCGTATCGCGCCGGTCCGACAATCGGTGACAATTATTTTAAAACTTAAAGCCGCCTAGCTGCAGTTTTATATTTCTTGCAAAGTCTAAATATACAGATTTTATAAACTATAAGTCTTAGTTCTTTTAAACTAAGTGAGAATATTATTTTACATTAAAACGAGATTTATTATTTACTTCCACTTCTAAAAATTATTTGAATAAACGATCGGTTTACCGTAACAGAGATCTTGTGAGTTATATTCATTTACGAGAAAATCCAAACTACCCAGTACGAGTCTACAGCTGCAATCTACTCAACTAGTACACGGTTCAACGTAAAGGTAAGTTCTCATTTATTTTACTAACAGTGAGAGTGTTAGGCGCGAATTAACAATTTCTTACAGCCTCGCCACTACACATATCATTACGTTCCTATCTATTCAATCTAGGATTAGTCAGGACGTAATAATTGGTTCCGATACTGAATAAAATCTAGCAAAGATTAAAAAAAAAAGCCTAACAATAAATTTGTTGAACCAATTAACAATTGGTTCCGATAGTGAATAAATACAAGAATATTGAAAAACAAAATTCTCGAGTAAACCGAGGCAATATAGTAGCGTGAATATAACCGCATTGAACAAAATAAAACCGTAATAAACAGACGTAAAGTAATTCCGAGTAAAAATAAAATTACAAGAAGTATCAAGCATAGCTCGGGTGACACAGATAAAGATAAGAAAACAAGCATAATACATAACACGGATGAAAGAAACAGAACAAGCGTAATACATGTGTCACGTTTATACACGGCATCGGATAAAATTTCAGCAGCTAATTTACAATAAAAAAGTAAATTTTGCAGCCAACCAGGACACTCGATTAGCGCATGCCGATTCAACAAGAAACAGAATAATCATTGCCAATATTGCCAAGAAATGGGACACGATGTGGGACAATGTCCTTACATAAGAGATTATGAAATATGCTGGAAATGTAAAGAAACAGGACATAACCCAAATATATGTTCAAATACAATGATCAATAATATAGATAAATATGAATATTGTGACCTTATGGGGCATACAGTACAGAATTGTCCAGATGTAATGTGCAAAAAGTGCAATAAAAAATGTCATACAATAAAATATTGTAAAGTAGGCGAAAGCAGGTCACCATTCAGAATTTGTACAATTTGTGAAACAGTGAGACATGAAGAAGTAGAGTGTGAACAAGCAAAAATCCTGGTTGCGGAATATAAAGCTAAACAACAGTTTAAATGCCAGATGGCCAGATGTGTGAAGAAACAGGCTATACAGCGAAATTTTGTAAAATTTTAAAAATAAACAACAAACGCACCAAACCAACAATAATAATTACAACAGGAGTCTTCAGAGGAAATATTGCAAATACTGCAAAATGACAGGTCATGTAGTCAGCGAATGCAAAAAATTAAAGGCTTTAGAAGGAGGAAAATCTAGACAATCATTTTGCGAGTACTGCGACAAGTCGGGATATAAAATAGATAATTGTGAAAAGATTAAAATGCTAGAAAGAGAGCAAGAGAAATTCTGCACAATATGCAAAAACACAAACCATACTGCAGAAAGATGCTTTAGAAACAAAAATAAGCAGGAAAACTGAAACGCTCTTCCTGGAGGGAACGCCTAGGAAGGGATGACAAGAATACAGCGTTCCCACTACAAATAACTAACAATGAAATTATTAATAATACGCAAGATATAGCAAATATAGACAAAAAGATCAACAGTAAAGAAGACAGTATATTGTAAACATATGTTTTGAAACTTGAAAATGTATTACAATATATAGAAGTAGAAGATCGACAATCGAAGAAAATAAATTGATTATTAGTAGATAGTGGTGCACAACTAAACATTATCAAAAAACAAAATATATCACTAAATCAAATAAATAATGATGAACAAATATTAATATCAGGAATAACAGAAAACGCTATACGTACTCTTGGATCAATAAAATTACAAATAAATGGAAAATATTTTGATTTTCATGTAGCACCGGAGACATTTGCCATTCCCTATGATGGAATTATTGGAATAAAGGTTTTATTACAACAAAAATTAAGATTAGATAAGGGATATTTAGAAATAAATAATATAAAAATTGAATTAAAATCAACAATGCATATCAGTCAAATAAATACTAGCATCGTAGCTGAAGAAAATGAAAAAGAGGCAAGTACTCAAGAAACTAAAGTAGAAAATATTACAGTACAACAAGATTTAGAAAAAGTACTAGATATAGTAGAAAAAATTCAAGATAACATAAATAACGGGATTTCAGAAAACAAAAGCGACTCAGAATACTCAGATGACTCACCAAATTTCTTGAAAGAAATTTCGGAAGAAGCACAGCCGAGTAACTGGAGTAATGTAAAACTTACAAAGTTTATCGATGATTCAAAATCAAACATTCAACAGTTCATAGGAACCATTAATGAAACTCTTGAAAGTACAGAAAAAGAAGAAACCGAGGAGTATTCCATACAAAATTTCCCGACATTCGTAAAAATACTCAAAGATAATGTAGAGTTTGAAGGAGATGCAAAATATCTACGTCATACAAATGAAATAAATTTTCTTACGTTTGTTATCGAAGATATGCCAGATATGTTCATGGGAATTTCAGGACTACCACTGCCAAAGGAGGAAGAAACCTTCCATTGTGGTTCTATATATTTAATGTCACAAAGTGCACGTAATGTTGAAGAAGTAGAAAAATTAAGTAAAAAAGAGAGAAAATATGTATTATTAAACACGATAAATCTAAATCATTTATCTAAGAAAAAAAGGAAATTTATTGATGATTTGATATTATCTAATGAGGATATATGCTGGATAGATGGAGATAAATTAGGGACATGTAACGTCGAACAGCGTGAGATAAATTTAATAGACGAAACTCCAGTTTATGTGAAACAGTTTCCATTACCATATACCTTGAAACAAATAGCTATCAGTGAAACAAAAAAATAATAATAAATGAATTGGTTAGATCTTCAACGAGTGCATTCAACGCTCCAGCGTGGGTTGTACCGAAAAAAGGTTTTACAAAGGACGGAAAAAAGAAATGGAGATTAGTAATTGATTATCGAAAACTAAATGCTAAAACAATACCAGATCCATATCTATTGCCGAATATAACAGAGATATTCGATTCTATGGGAAAAAACAAATATTTTACAAGATCGATATGGTCTCAGGGTTTCATCAAATAAAAATGAAAGAGGCAGATATACATAAAACAGCATTTAGTATACACCCATTAGGACGTTTTGAATTTAAAGTATTACCATTTGGATTAATTAATTCGCCAAGAGTATTTCAAAGAGTGCTAACAAAGGTACTAGGAGAATTGTTAGAGAAAGAATTTTGCTATGTTTATATAATTATATCATCTATATACTATATAATTATAGTATATAGATGATATAATTATAGTATCAAATACAGTAGAAGAGCATAATGAACGATTTAATCTAATAGCACAAAAATTAAGAGAAGCCGAACTTAAATTGGAAATGAGTAAATGTAAATTTTTCCAGAAAGAAGTGGAATTTTTAGGTCATATTATTAGCGAGCAAGGAGTAAAAACAGATCCAAAGAAAATTGAAGCTATATCAAAATTTTCAACTCCACGAAATGTTAAAAATGTTCGAGAATTTCTAGGATTGTCAGGCTATTATAGACGATTTATAAACAATTTTTCGGAGATAGCTAAACCAATTATACAATTACTACAAAAACAACAAAATTTGCTTGGAATAAAGAGCAACAACAAGCAGTCGAGAAATTGAAAGAAGCTTTATGTTCAGCGCCAATATTACAATTTCCTGATATGACTAAACCATTTATAATAACTACAGATGCATCTAATTATGCACTTGGCTGCGTATTATCGCAAGCGGAGATCGTCGAAGACAGTCCAATTGCATTTGCCTCAAAAGTATTGAAAGCAGCTGAAAAAAATTATCATACTTATGAACGTGAGGCACTTGCAATCATGTTCGCAGTAAAAACATTCCGAAATTATATTTATGGTAATAAGTTTAAAATAATTTCTGATCATAAACCGTTATTGTCATTTAAATCAGCAGATAAAAATAACAGAGTTCAAAAATGGAGGTTAAAATTATTAGATTACGATTACGAAATCATTTACAAACCTGGTAAAATTAATACAAACGCTGACGCACTATCGAGTAATCCAGTAGCATATATGCAAATAAATGTAATTACGAGAGCTCAAAAAATGAAAGAATTAAAAACGCTGGAAACTAACGAAATACCAACTAACGATATGAAAATTCAAAAATTAAATGAGGAAAGAATTAAATTAAAAAAGAAGATTTTTAACAAGAAAAAGAGAAGCAAAACTAAGATAGAAAAAAATAGAACTAAGATTGAAGAGTCCAGAAAAGCAAAAACATCGTTTATACAAAAAAATCTATACAATTTAGGAAAGATAATATTGCGCATTTCATAAATAAACAGGGCAAAGCTTTAGATCAAAAATTAGATAGGTTAATAAATAGCAAAAGTATTAAGTTTTAAAACATTTAAATGTAAATGAAATCGAAATTATTAGCTTAAATTCAAAAAAATTATTTATACTATTCATTGATACAGGTCAATCTGTAATCAGAGTTAAAGAAAATATATTACAGAGCTTTGAACTTCTAAAAAATATTATGATACGTCAAAAATTAAAAACTTTTAGCATTTCTAAAGATTTAAAAATAAATAATATTAATTGGCTGGAGGTAGAAGAAATCTTAGTTAAAGTTTTTCAAAATTCTGATATTAAAGTAGTAATTTGTCTAAACTATATAGAATACGTAGAATTAAAAGACAGAAACAGGATATTTGACCTAAATCATTCAAGCGCGATAGGAGGACACTGTAACGTCGCCGCTGTTTTTTTTTTCTAGAAACAAAAATTTTTTTTCTCAGAAAATAATATGAAATGCTCGACAGACGAAACGATAAGCTGTGTATACATTAGATTGTATATGCACGCGCATCCCGTTTGCCTACGAAAAAAAAAGTAATCTCTCCGCGATATAGCTACAAGTTTCTGGGTTTTCGGCTTTTCCGTTCCCAGAGACCTTTTTCTTAGTAAACATGATAATAAACCAAGTAGAATCTCGAGTGTCGCTGGTTTCCTTCGGAGACGCGCATCTCGAATTGTCATTGAGTATATTTTTTCTTAAAACTATAGGCTAACAGGGCCAGCTGCAAACTATAAAATTCTAGATATTACCCTACCCTCATCCCTAGTTTTACGACTCAAAGCGTTGGGAAAATTTGGGCGGGGCGGAAATC
>JAZHPH010000777.1:0-22481 GCA_037356405.1 Nasonia oneida | reverse complement strand
ACCTCAGCCACGATCCAACAAGGGAAACATATGGCTACTGGTAATGCCGGACAGATTTACCAAGTGGGTGGAGCTGGCAGCACTTAAGAAAGCAGACAGCAAGGCCATAATTCGTCACGTGAAGGAAAAAATTTTCCTGCGCCATGGTTGCCCCAACACGCTAGTCAGCGACAATGGTCGACAATTTGTCAGCAGAGAATTTGAACAATTTCTGAAAGAAAATGGGGTGCATCACCGGAAAACCCCACCGTACAGTCCGCAATGCAACCCGGTAGAACGGACCAACAGGGTGGTTAAAACAATGATCGCCCAATATGTAGGCAAACACCAGAAGAAATGGGATGAAAATTTACACGAACTAGAATTTGCCTACAGTACCGCAAGCAGTACAGCCACCGGATACACTCCGGCATACTTAAACACGGGAAGAGAGTTTAGGACGCCAGGTAGTTTTCACCAGAAAGTGGGATCGCAGCATACTACACCGTTATCCAGTAGAATTCAGCACATAAAGGATGCCATTGAATTAGCAAAGGTGCAAATGGCCCGTCAATTCGAAAAGCAACAGAAGCATTATAACCTTCGGCGAAGGGACTGGAAGCCGAATATCGGTGACAAGGTAGTCAGAAAGTTGGTAACTTTGTCGAGCAAGGCCGACGCACGAAATGCCAAGCTAGCCCCAAAATACTCAAAGCCACTTACGGTCAAGAGGCAGGTGTCGCCGGTTATATTTGATCTACAGGACGACAGAGGACGCTAGGTGCGGTATATACATGTGAAAGACCTCAAGCCCTTCACCAACGCGGAGCAGGAGCTATAAAAGCGCCAACAACGAGAAACTTGGATCAGTCGTCAGCCCAACGCCGAGAAGGATGGACAACCAGCTAGTGAGAAGCGCCCTCGTGAGAGCAGCACCAATGTCAGTGGAGATATCGGTATACGGTCAAGAGTATATCGCCGTCATCGACACCGGAGCACGGATTTCCACCCTAAGCTCAGAAGCCGCGGAGTATTGTTTAGAGCATGGAGCGGAAGCATTAACAGCAAAATCAGCAGTCGAGCTCCGCTTCGCCAGCCATTCCAGCAGCAACATCCGAAAGACTCTACTAGTACAAACACAGATAAGGGGACTCTTGCTGACGAGTCTTTGGGCAGAAGTAGAGGAACAACAACCACATTGGATTATAGGCATGAATATCCTAGGACCCGTACATGCACGAATCCTTGTGAGCACGGTCAACCGAGAAAAAAAGAACCAGAGGCGAAAATTCAACAGGCAACAGGCACAACGATTACGATGGCGTAACACCGACGAAGGACTCGGAAGTAGCTCCGAAGAAGAGGAAGGTAGAAATTTAGTTCATGTAATCAAATTAAAATATTGTATTTTAGTTATAAGTTAGATGAAAGGGACATTAAGCGATTAGGTAGAATTTAAGTCAGGGGAAACCAGTAGATTGCAACTAATCAAGCGAGTATTGTAGACTTAGCCGAAAATATCACTAGGACATAGGAACTAGGCAAGTTCGATGCCTATGCGCAGGAACATTGGGTCTGCAAACACAACCGCTACAGAAAACCCGAAACCACCGTGCCAAGCGCGATCAAAACAAATAGCCTAAGAAGCGTGAAATTTTCCCGGCAGAAATAGATACACAACAATACGAAGGAATTGTCGCGCGTAGAGAAAATGTAAACATGCGAAATTTCGAGAATGTCTCACAAATGCACACATGTATACGCAGCTAGATTATAAATAGAGACGATAAAGGGTGCACCAGCAGTACCATGGAAAGCTTCGATATCGAAACTCTGGACGAGATTCTCGCGCTGCTGGAGGCCGATCTCCCAGCAAACGCACTGGAGTACAATCCGGGCGAGCCCGTATCAGCGCCGAACTATACTCCTTCACCGATCGCGCCGCGTCCGCAATCGACACTGGCACAAGAGCCGGTACAGGGGCCAGCAGGGGACAATCCGCGGCCAACAACAGCAAAGCCGCGGATAATCAGCGACATCGTGGTACCGCCCCTGCTGCACCTGAAACCAATACCTGCAGCGAAGAGGCCGATACCGAAGGATTCGACGCGACGCACGACGACACGGAAGAGCCGTAGGGGCCCGCGACAAGGCACAGTTATAGCGACGGTGGACTTGACATCACCACCACTGTCGACGAAACGCCATCCGCCGCCACCTACAACACCACCTGTCGTCACGCCCTCGCAGCCACCTCCACCAACACGCGACTCGACGGACGGCCTCCCGCGTCACACAGTGAGGCTGCCGGATGGGCATACCGTCGTTGTGCCAATCGGCGTGAAAAAATACGTCGTGCGGTACAATGGCGTTAAGCGACTGCTCGGCCTCGTGCCAGCGACGGGAGAAGTTCGACATGTGGGCGAGGCCAGAACCATCGACGTGAGTCTAATTCATAGTTCTAAAACGCGAAGTGTTGCTTGCCGACATTGTTTTTGTTTAGAGCGCGAAATTTTTGTTACACGTAATTTCGTGCTCCGTAAGAAGGGGGAGATATGACGAGACACGAGTCTCGCACATATAAATATACATGAGGACGGCCGTGATAAACATAAACAGGCGCAACGCGCGAATACACACGACGCGAAATGGGCGCGCGCAACAACCGCAAGGCGAGTCCGCACGAGCGCGAAGCGCGACAGCCGTCAAACAGCTCAGCAACGGCGTGCCAGGCGGCGCGAGCGGCGTACACACACAGACGTATCCACACCGCGCGCCTTTATAAGGCGGACAGCGCAACACGGTACAGAGTTCTACTCGAGCTCCACTCCAGGTAGCATCGTGCGCACACGTTACTACAGGGAGCAGCGAAAGCTAGATCTACGCCGACGAAGTCGTCTCGTGAGCACACGTGACGATTTGGTAGACGAACCGAAACCCGAAACTCCGAAACCCGAGACTCCGGATTGCCGTCGTGAGCACACGAGGCAACCCGGAACACCCGAGCGACATCGAGCCTCGTCTACGTGAGCACACGTGACGATACCCGGTGCCACCGTAAAAATCCTAATGAACAAAGCCAGCCTTACGCCGACATCTCACGACTCGCTTTATCTCTGTGCGCACACAGGATAAATAGAGGAACGAGACGAGCGACGAAGATTTGTGAAGCCGTGCGCACACGACTTCATAAATCCGAGGGATAACCTCAAAATCCCGTTACACTATCCTGGCCGCTACTGTGCGCACACAGGGCAGTCGAGATTGTTGTTACGTAAGTCACCCGGATCGGTGTAGCCGTGCGCACACGACTCCACCGTACCGAATGAAATCCTAACCTCCAAACCCACTACCGATCCGCCATACCGTCACCGTACCGACACACCGTAGCCGTAACCACCGACGCATTATTGTAGCGAAGTCGCGTAAATTGTTAACAGCGCTAGTTTAAACAATCCCCTTTGTAAAGACGAAATATTTTTAACCAAACGCATAATTGATTTCTGTTTCAGACGGGATTTAACAACTGATTCCCAATTACTATTATCTATTTAAGGAAATATAGTTTGTTAACATTAAAAAAACATAAGAGCAGACTCTTTTATTGCCCCTTTCCTCAATCCAGATCCTGGAACCGACTGACTATCCAAATCCTGGGGAAAGTTGAACCGTTACATATTATTTAATGTAAATTAGTTACATATTACAGGTGAGCAGCGGTAGAGCAGCGAGAGGGAGCACACCATGACGGTGAGTGGGGGAGAGAGAGCGGGAGCTTCGCGCGCGACACTTAGAACGCGCGCGACAGATTCGTTCGGGCTAGCTGATGAGAGACAGTTTTCGCTAGATCGCGTTATCTTCTTTGCTACGAATTCGCGTGTGTGTGACCGGTGCCCTTTGTTACGGCATCACGGCTACGTCGGAGGCTTCTTCGTGCGTCATCGCT
This sequence comes from Nasonia oneida, assembly GCA_037356405.1. Taxonomy (NCBI): domain Eukaryota; kingdom Metazoa; phylum Arthropoda; class Insecta; order Hymenoptera; family Pteromalidae; genus Nasonia; species Nasonia oneida. The sequence continues at coordinate 18,556 of JAZHPH010000777.1, read as the reverse complement.
TTGACTCCGTCCGACCTGCGACCACGCCGACTCGCCTGCGAAGGAGACGTTCTGGGCTCGAGTATTCCGGAGAGCGAGGGAGAACTGCCAACCGTAAGTGTCAGCTCTCTGATTCTCTCTCTCCCGATCTTTGGCTACGTCGTTCACCTGCGTCTCGCACACCCGCGTGTGTGCTCGTGTACCTTATTTTGAGTGCAGACAATATATTCCTTTCTTTTCTACACCTAACGTTTGAGTTCGGAGTCATTTCTGCGGACCCGCTTCCCGTCTCCTCTAAACTACGTTCCCTGCCGCCTCCGCGGGCACGCGTATCGCTTCACGATACTCGTGCATGCTAACTACAGCTATAGCCATATTTGACCTTGGCCGGTCTACTGCGAGCCTCGAGTGCATCCCGAGGAAGCGAGATCTTGTCTCGATTATTTCGGGGTGATTTCCGCGACAGTAATTGCATTGCACGCAGCTAACGCCTGCGCGATTGCTGTCGATAGCTTCACCCCGTTATATAATGTCTAATTAATTTATAAATATTAAATGATTATTTAACATATTTACTTAAAAAAAGTTTCCATTGAGCTTTCGTCCTATTAAAAAATATAGAAAAAAAATCAAGATTTATTATCAAATTAACTACGTATTTAAATTTCTTTTTTCAATATGAATACGTAAAATTAATTAACTGATAAAAATTAGTAAAAGTTAATTTTTCTTAATTATATCATATTTTACGTAATTCAAAGGCGAAAAATTTAATTTAAATACAAAACTGATTTGATAACAAATTGATTAATATCCATTATTTTTAACAAAATATTATTTAGATTAAATGCATAAATTAAAAATATTAAAATGATTATAAAGATTGTAAACTTTTTTTAAGTAAATATGTTTCTGCAGGATGGAGGATGGTATTAGGTGGAGTCTTCTTAATTTGATTATAACACATCATTATACCATTATTAAAAAAATGGAACTTTTGAAATCTTTTTGACTAAGTTTTATAATAATAATAATATTAATAAAATTGATTTAAGAGGGGCTTGCGGAGGGGGTGTGGAGGGGCTTGCGGAAGGGGTGTCGAGGGGCTTGCGAAGGGGGTGTGGAGGGTCTAGTAGGGGCGCGGAGGGGCAAAGAGCTCCAAAAATAACGTACATTTTGAAACGATTTCACGTGAAAATGCGGAGGGGCTACGGAGGGGCTGCGGAGGGTCGCGGTGGGGGGCGGAGGTGCGCGGAGGTGCGCGGAGGGGTTATTGACATAAATTTACACATGCATCTATATAATATAGGAAGATATATGTGTGTATGTGTGTGTACATGATGATTTTATACTGATACTTAAAATGCAAATATTTTCTTAAGAAATATCTGCGTCTTCTTCTTTTCCTTCGATGTTTCCAGAAAAATATTTTACTACTAAAATACTTCGCGTAGATATCTCATGATAAAAACAAAGAGGATTCATAAAAGAGAAATTTCGATTTTCGAACATAGCCGCATAATGCAGGGTCGCCCGATGGCTAACTTCAGGGGAGGCAGCGGATCGCTCTCACAGCGATGCCCTCTGAAGTTGGCATTTGAGCGACCCTCCGAATAATCGTGACCCCAGCACTGTAGAGCAAAGATTTATAATACTGTAGCTAACTTCACAACACACGGCCGTCAATAACCAACTATATTACACACATAGTTTGTGCGGCCAACTTCACGGTCCTACCACTTTTGGGCTGAAGAAGAGAATTTGATATGAGCATTTGAGCATTCTTAAATCACACAACTAGATAGGCTATAGGCATACTGGCTCATGCGGATTCTGTCTCACCCCCTCTTCTCTCAATGTGAGCCAGAATCCGAGCTGTGTATTTTAGATGGAGGGATTGTCGATCCCTCCCTTCCCTCCCCTATCGACCGAGAATTCGTCCCCCTCTCAAAGTAAGCCAGAATCCGAGCTGTGTATTTTAGATGGAGGGATTGTCGATCCCTTGCTTCCCTCTCCAAGCGATCGAGAATTCACACCACTCTCAAAGTGAGCCAGTAACCGTAGTATGTAAGTCCCAATCTTCCCTTCTCCGTGTCCTGAACAAAATTTTGTGGTGTGTTCATGCTCCTTCTCCCTCGCGCAGGTAGAGATCGTCACCCTCGCAGGTCTTTTCCCTTGCCTTTACACATTATATTGGAGACATTATGCATACTACAGACTGCGTGTGAATCACTCTTGGATAGGTATACAAGCTATCTTACGCAGATGTATGCAGCTTCTAGCTTCAGCTGTTTTTCCTTTCGACTGCGATATGATAGTCCCCCTGACTGCGCGGACAGATTGCGTAGGTACTATCCCACACACTTTCCATACGATCCTCGCGCAGGTATGGACGACGACCCTTGCACAGGTGTTTTCCTCTACTTTTACGCAATGTATGCGAGAAATACTCACTATACAGACTTCGTGTAGATAGTTCTCGGATACGTATACACACTATCCCACGCAGATGTATACAGCTTCTAGTGTCAGCTGTTTTTTGACTGAGAAACGCTAAGCTAGAAAATATTGACCACCGACTGTGCGTACAAATTGTTCAGCTACTATCCCTCGCACTTTCCCAGAGACAACGCCGCACGATTTTCGTTTGTGATAAACCTGCTGTTTTGTAGGTGAACTCAAAGGCTGCTCAATATATTTTACTGACTGTGTGCACTAGGGTGTCCCAAAAAACACGAACTTTCGAGTAGCAAAAATCTTGATGCAGTCTCATATTCCGGCATAGCAAAAAGTTAGCCTGCATTTTTTTCAAAATTTTTAAATTATTCTTTTGCACCGCTCAAGCCTTACAAAGATTTTAAATGTAAAACCTATACAAAAAACGGTCTGATGCTTCGAATTTTTTTTTAAGCATGATGTAATGTAGTGAGGTCAATTATTTTTTGTGTACGTGTTGCCTATCAATTCATAATATCATAGAACTGAATATCATTAAAATAGGCTTGTTCAAAGCTGAGATATTCAACGATAAAAACAGCCATTCTTGCTATATTTAGAGCCTCATACAGCCCACAAATATTAAGTTACGAAACTAAGATTTTCACTTTACTGAAGTTTAACTCTTTGGCAACAATTGGCCAAGGCGTCGTTTACCTAGGAATATTTTATAGGCTTTTTTTCATTCCAAAAATATTTTCGTTTGACCGACACTTCGAGCTAGCACCTTGCCCGGGGCAATAAAGAGCTGAAATGGATCCGTAAGCAAAAACTTTAGGGCTTGGGTCGGGGCGGTCACTCAGGTCAAAATTTTCACGATCATGCTTTCGGGTATTTTTATGGGATTTTCAGCTATGAATTTTTCTACATATTTTTGACAAATATTAGTTAAATAAAAAATATCATTGTTTACAAATATTCTTTGAAATCAGTTTTTTTGATAAAATAAACATATTTGCGGAAATAAATAAAAAATTATTGTACCTATGAAAACTATAATAGTAAGAGTAAAATATTTTTGTAATTTAGTTTCAAATAAATAAAATACGAGAACTAAAAATCTTAGTTTGTCTTGTTGACTAGGGTAAAGTTTTGGAAAAGGAGTGACTGGCCATAATTTTGTTATAGATTTTAGATTTATATGCTTTTATTTTTGTACATTATGTTGTACATATTTAGATATAGTAAATGGAAAGAAGAGAGAAAAAAATATTATTGTGTAAGAAGTGATAGTGTGAAGAGTGAATGGGATGAGGTGAAATGAGATGGATGGGTGTGTATGTATGTTTGCGTCATGTTTGCGTGTTTTCCAATTTAAAGAAGTATGATTTAGCTGTTTGTTTAAAGTGTGATATGGATAGTGTGTTGCGAAGGTGAAATGGAAGGCTATTCCAGAGGTAGCAAGCACTGATGAAAAATGAGTTCATCAGCGTCTCTGTCTTGAAGGACGGGATGTTCAGGGGGGTCACCTCGTCCCTTATAGGTCTGAGCGTGACGTGGAAATCAAAATAGGCTAATAAGTAGGTAGGTACGGAGGTGTTGAACATTTTCCTTAGAAAACAGGCAATGAAGTATTTTTTACGTCCGGCGGTGGTAAGCCATTGCAGCTCACGCCTATAAGGGGAGATATGCTCGTCCCTCCTTACACCGTAGATATAACGGATCCCCGTGTTGACAAGCCTCTGCAGCCTCAAGTCAAGTTCCTGTGTCAGGTCGCAGTAAGCCAGTGAACAGTAATTGATGATGGGAAATAGGAGTGCTTGCACCAAGTGTTGGCGCAACCTGAGGTTAGTGCTTTTCTGAAAGAAATAGAGACGGTACATTAAAAAGTGAGCACGTTTACAAATTTGTGTAATGTGCTCTTTCCACGTAAGTTTGGAGTCTAGCACTAACCTCAGATTGCGCACCGATGATTCATAGTCGACCCGGGCTCCCCCTATATTTATGTAGGTGTTAGCCGTAGTAGGTAGAACATTTATATAGTAGGGGGAACCCAGGACGATTGCCTTAGTCTTAAGGACATTAAGTTTAAGTCTATTTGATGCAGCCCAGCCCATTATCCTCTCGGCGTTAGCACTCATCCTGACAGAACAGGAATCAAGCTCCTCGAGGCATTGGCTGTAGATCTACAGGTCATCCGCATAGATTAGATGGGATACATCTGAATTTAGGCAGAAGCCAATGTCATTGATGTACAACGCGAATAACAAGGGACCTAAAACTGACCCCTGTGGAACACCGGTGTTTAATGATAGAAAAGTTGAGAGTTCGTTGTTGTCACCAAAGACGGCTTGTTCTCTTCCCGTGAGGTAAGATGCAAGCCAGCAGATGACCTGCTTGGAAAAGCCGAAAGAGGATAACTTTCCGAGTGGCTTTGGAGATTATAACCTGCGGAATGCCATCGCTTTCCCTGGCCTGGGTGTTAAAGTGTGATACTGCAGCCGACACATCCGACTCCGTGATAGCCCTGAAGATGAAGTGATCAGGGAGGTCCAGACTCTTCAGGGTTCGCTGATACTCCTCAACAGATGGAGCTTGAGGGTCATTTGAGATGGATCTAAAGTGTTTGTTGAGAGCATCTGAAGTGAACCGAGCAGGTGAAGGAGATTTAGAGGTGGTAATAACGCCTGTAGAGTCTGTTCCTTTCAGTTAAGAGGTCACGAAGAGCCGCGGTGAACCACGGGTGACTTTTACGTCCAGGTGTCACAGTCTTTAATGGGGCGAGATGATTTATGGCGTTCGTGATGTGAGCGTTAAGAATGGTAATGCATTCGTCAAGTGATGGCGTAGTGACGGATGACCAGTCGCATGCGCTAAGGAAGTCCCTTAGCTTCTCAGCACAGATTCCTTTGTAGTTTCTGTAGGAGTATGTAGCAGGTACGTGGCGTGGAATCTGTACGTCGAGTGTGGCCGTAATAAGGTCATGTCCGTTGATGAAAGGAGTGTCCGTCTTCCAGTATGAGAGCAGGCGATCCTGCTCATCAATTAAGCATACGTCAAGCCAGGTGTCAGAGTCCTGTCTGTGATGGGTTGCACCATATGGCATAGAAGTAAGGGAGTTCTCATCGATGAAGGCCCTGATGAAATTGGCATCTTCAGATGAGGAAAGCTGATCGGCATTAAAATCACCCATGATGACCTTCGTGGAGTAGTTGTGCATAAGTGTTGTTAGTTGTTCAATGAAATTAGATCCCTGGATAAAGGGTGAGTGAGGAGGGTGATACACATCCCCCACGAAGATGGGCGATACTCCCTTAGCTGTGATCTCACAGAAAAGATACTCCGGCTTACTCGGCTTGCCCGACCATTCGCCGTCAGATAACGAGATAACGCTAGCCGTTAATGAATGATGGATGTAGAGGGCCACACCTCAACCGTTCCTGTTTCTGTCCCGTCTGTGCAAAGTGTAACCATCTAGTGAAGGGATGGATGATATATTGTCACTTAGCCAGGTCTGAGTTACATCTATTACGTGAAAGGGGGAACGAGTGGACAAGAAGAGCCTGATCATCTCAATGTGACCTGTAAGGGAATTCGCATTGAAATGACAGACCCTTAGACCATCGGACAGAGACGCTTTAGAGGCAGATGTGGATGAGTTTGATGATTTGGATGGTGGTTTAGGTGGAATGATATGTGTGTGTGTGTTAGTGTGTGGTATCCGTGGTGGCTGTTGGCGGCGTACGGGCTAAAAAAGCCTCAAGTTCAGCATCAGCGACGATGATGGTGGCCCGTTCGCTGTCCTCACCAGAACGGATGTAGACTCTCCCGTCCCTCACGAAAGAGCGGCATCCCCTTCTCTTCTTTGCCTCTAGCCTGGCCTTTATACGCAGCTTGTGAATGTTTGGAGGAAGCAGCTCGTTTATAATGACGAGTCCCTGGTGGTTTGGGTGGAGAGCTCTCGCTTCCTCCAGTAGGGCAGCATCCAATTCACTAGTGTGGAGTTTGCGTTTCCTGGCTTTGGCCACGATGATGGAGCGGGCCAGCGCACTGGAAGAGAGAGAGAGTGACAGCTAGAGGTGGAAATCTGCTGTCACCTTGCGCATTGATGTTGGTTGCGTCAAGTCTCCCCATGATCCTGACGGTTGCCACATCCCGCCTTAGGACCGTGGGATCCAGTGCAGCCAGGACGGTGATGGCCAGGAGTTGCAATGATGTGTCCTGGGTATAGGCCAGGCCAGAGATCACCACCACATTATTCACCGAGCGCTCCTGCCTCCTCTTAACCTCAGCCAGCTCGCTGCGGAGGTTGTTGATCTCCTCAGAGGCAGTGCTGATGTTCTGCTGCTCTGCGGGGCTCCTTGACGACAGATCTTTATATTGTGTCTGCAGCTCAGAGATGGAGGACTCAACATTGTTTAGTCGAGTTTTGAGTGCAGGCAAGTCGTCAAGAGCTTTGAGGCGGCTTTCGAGAGGGCCAAGCCTTTTCTCAATTCGTGAGACCCTTTCAGACACGGTGTTTTGCGCCTGAAGGGCCTCACTCTGGATCTTACGAATGTCATCCAGCGCCGCGAAAATGTCCTTAAGGGACGTCTCTATGGACGTCACCTGAGTTCTCGCTGGCGATTGATTTCTGGAGCTAGCCAGAGATGCGGGTGCTGATTTATTTTTCTTCGGCACACCCATTGCAGGCGTGCCCTTGGCAGATGTATTTACCGCCGCTGCCGCTGATTTCGCCCTAGTCTATGTGGTTTTGGGCGTGACAGTGACATACTCCACCGCACAAGCAGCACAGGCAAGTGTGGCAGCATCCCCCACCATTATGGACCTCAATGTGACGCATATAGTGTGGAACTGCTGATTACACAACTCGCAGGTCTTCATTTTTCCTCTGGCTGTTTTATTACAGTGTGCACATGTGACGGGCAATTCGGCGTTCTTCCCACCAATTCCACTCATTTTGGAGGTTATTGAGTCTCTGTCGACAACTTACTGGCAGTCTATAACGTGGAGAGACTTGGTAATCTCGACGCCAGATGGTGTGCTAATCGAGAGAGGTGAGATTTGACCGACCTGCGATTGATGATGAAGACGTTGCTGGTGGTGTTCCGTCGATCCAACAGGTGGCTCCACGTGGGTTACTTTGAGGAAAGAATAGACGCCGTGCAGCGAAGAGAAAGCCGTGCGAGTTTGTAGGTTAGGTTACAGCGAGAGATGTTTAAGCAGAAAAATAGCGTTGAAAGAAGTTGCAGCCTCCAGTGATTATTATCTCACGTTGAAGGTTGCAGAAAAGCGCATGCAACGATCTACAAAACAATAGGCCCGAAGGCAGAGTGCGGCAGTAAGAGTGCTATGAAAAATGAGCAAAGCGAAACAGGTCTGTTGTACTCACGTGAAAGAGAGAGAGCTTTTATAGGGTAGAGCCGAAAACGCATCCCAAGGGTCGGTTGAAAAAAATTGTATAAAAATCGTGAATATACGTAGTTTCATATTATGTGATCACAATTAGCTCAAGCCGTTGTTTGAACGAATGAAAAATACAAAATCAGAAGTAAACTTTTAATAATATGTTAGATTTTTTTCCGTTTAATCATCAACAGTCTGTTACAAATTTTCAAAATTGTTAAATAATTTAGATTGCATTAAACGACATATATCTTATTGATGACTTCACCGGCTCTTTGTGATTTTACGCCTGACTCTCTGCCTTTTCCCCGCGCTCACCCCTCTCGGATATGCGTTTACTTCATTCGCGATTAAGCTACGCAGCATAAGCACTCACGACGCCTCCGTGGGCTCACGTGCTCAAGGACGAGCACGTACAGCATACTGCGCTACGGGCCAGGCTTCGTATAGCCTTCAAGAAGTCTGCTACGAGCTGTTGCATCAATTCCTCTCGATACTCTTTAGATCAGTATACTCGTTACTGATCTTTTATACATGGTAGTAAGCACCGTTATATTTGGCGCCCATACGTTTCGGGACTATTTAATTGGAGAATAATTGAATAGTTGAACTATTCAATTGTAACAGTAACTGCGTAGTTTTCGCCAGCGCGAGAGGAATTTTCGAGAGCGAGCGCGTGTGTTTACAAGTTCGGATTATAAGCGCCCGAGTTTCTCCGCTAAGCGCGCGCGACCCTACGTGTTTACACTCGCGAGAGTCAGGTAGCGGCGAAACGTAAACGGGGTAACACTTTCCAGCGCTCTAAAATTTTATCGTTGTGATAATTTAAGCGTGGAATTTTAGAATATTTGAAACTCGAATTTTCGACTGTACTACGGCCCGGAATATTCCGCCGAGCAGCCGTACAATACGTGTATTGCCGTCGCGCTTGATACGGCTACGGCAAACGGCGTGTGCTACAGAACTTATATATACTCTGTCACTATTACGTTTAATCGTTTATATTAATTTTGTTTATTTATTTAACTGTTTAAAATTAATTGACCCTCGTTATATTTGTTGCATTTTGTGCGTGCGTTCCTTTGTCACGTTCAACTGTACCCTCGACAAATCGATCCAAATTTTTTTTTTAGAAAATTATGAATTGCGTGAAAATTTTTTTTTAATTGCATTGGAATTTTTTTTAAATTAACAAACATTTTTTGAATTTTGAAATTTAAAAAAAAAAAAACGTTAAGAAGCATTAAAATAATTTAGAAAAATGGCGTCAAGTTGGACTATCGCTGATTTGACGATTTTTAAAGAAAACGTAGATGTTAGAATACGTGACTGGATTCAGAATTTGTCGAGTATAGAAGTGGACGATGCGTTAGAATTACATACAAACGGTACTATTTGAGCGAGCGAATAGACTATTAAGAAGACTCCATGGCAACTACAGCGCCGAAGATTTTAAAATAGATAGCAATTCAGAAGAAGATATAGCTAGAAGAGATGATTTATGCTTGACCTTCGTACAGTCACCAAGCTTCCCAGAAGAATTGAGAAATGACATCCTTGCAGTAATTGAGGCAGAGGAAGAACTTGAAAATGGCCTGCAAGAAAACGCGCAGCTACCGTCAAGCTCGCCACATGATAACCAAATGGCTAGGGACAGGTCACTTACAATGACTATCGACTCAAGCCAACAAACACGCAGGGAAGCTGACCTAATAAACTTGGAAACGCCACCAAGGCCGACGCTCCATAGCTCTGCACCAGCGCACGTGGCTACCACAGCAGTTACTACTACAATTACATCAGTGCCTACAGGCGCACATTATAGCAGATCAGCTGGCGCACAAGTTAAGCTAACCTCCACAACGTCGCAGGGCATATCCAAGACAAGTCAAAATATGGATCCGCCTTTAGTCCGCACAGTTTTGCCAAGCGGTGAGGTCCAATTCATCCAGGTGGCGGTAGCTACTGAACTACGAAGAGCTTGGATATCGGAGGCTGAACTGCAGAAAAATCAATTGGAGATGAATAATTAGATCTCCGAGCAAGCAGAAAAAGCCCAGACTCAATCATCAAAAATTGTTGACTTAGAAAATATAATACAAGATCTTCAACAACAGCTAAAGAATGTAGTCTCTAATGCGCAACAACAAGTAGCTGAAGATGCGCTACGCAATAGAGCAAACCGTAGCGCGAAAAGCGTCCAATTTCAAGATACGTTTGACTTAAATTATTACGATATCTCGGGTCAAAACAGTAAGCAAAACTTAAACGAAATAAAACCTCTAAACGCACACGCCCCGATATTTCACTCCACAGCTAAGGGTTATTGCTTGAATGCTCCTACAGTAACACGTGCATTCCTACCTAGGTTTTCTCCCGCAGGCGCTCAGCAGCATTCTACCGTCTGCTTACCAACCGCATCTGTCTCTAGTCAGCCCGTACGCTCGAGCTGGGACGGGGAGGTTTGGCCTCAGCCGAGCAAGAATTCGCTCTCGCAGTTGAATCCCCGTGCGACTTACCCGAGTACGGGAGTTGCGCCATACGACACCTGGTATAATTCGGACACCGTTCGTCGAGAACCAAAAATCTCGGTAAAACTGTTCGAGAATGGAGGTTAAAATTCTCAGGCAACAAGGGAGTGAGTATCGAGGAATTTTTGGAGCAAGTCGAGGAGAATAGACGCTTAGATAATATTCCCGACGAGGAGCTTTTAGACTCCATGGTCCCCATGTTCGAGAAACCTGCACTATTCTGGTATCGTACTTTGAGGCCTTCGTGGCAAACGTACCAAGATTTCAAGAGAGCTGCTCTCAATAATTATAGCAGGACGAAAAGGAATAAGCGAAGTCTGGTGGTCGAAGCTCATCTACGCACACAAGGTGCAGACGAGCCAGTGAGAGACTATATAGTCTCCCTTCTCACGGTTTTAAGCCGATTTGACCAGCCATGGGATCCGTAGGACCAAGTAAATCTAGTCATCGACAATATGCTCCCGAAGCTTAAAAAGAAGATGAAGATTTACCGGGGAAGACTTACCAATGCTCAAGAACTCCTCGACAAAGCTCAAGAAGCAGAAGATGACGAAGACGGCCAGTGGAGGCCGCCGCCTCCAGCCGAGCAGAGCATGCTGCCGGAAACAGCTTATAGGCCTGCTAATAAAGCCGCCAATGCCAAGCCGGCCAGCGTTGCCTCGTTGGACGCGAAGTTATCGTCTCTGACAGAAGAAGATCTGGAGAAGCATTTTGAGAAGTTTTTCCGGAAGAAGACCCAAGAGCTAATCTCTCCCAGCCGCAACACGACAAGCGCAGGGAAGAATTCTCCACAAAAGGAATCTTCCTCGACCGAAGAGGAAACGCCACCTAAACAAGGAACGGGTGACAGCCATCGAGCGTCAACTCGCGGTGGCGGCTGAGGTCGTGGAGGAAAACGTGGTAGAGGCGGCTGGCAGCGGGGAGGTAATCGAACAGAGTCGATTACTCCCAAGTCTGATAAAAATAGGGACAAACCGGCAGGACCTGAAGGCGATAGAATTCTCTGCTGGAATTGCAGCTGGCCAGGGTACACCAAGTTCTCCTGCCCAGAATGTGCAAAAGAATTGTCAAAAAACGAGAAAGAGAGCGAGTAGACAAGGTCCCTACCGCTCTAGAGGATCCGCGGACCTTCAACACTAAAAGCGTAACAGGAGTAGCGCAAACACTACACGGCACGGCGAGTGACTCATCGCTAGCCACGAGTAGCTCGGCCGATGTAGAGGCGTCTTGCGATGGAGGTACTATAGCTAGCGCTTTAGTAGAGAAGTACCCACGGTGGTGGCTAGCCGTAGGGGTTGGCCAATACAAATTAAGAGGACTCTACGACACTGGAGCCTCGCGCACGGCCCCATAGGCATATCGCTCGCTGCTTCATTAAATTTGCGAGTACGACCTCATGTGGGCCCCGGGGCTAGAGCAGTCGACGGTCATTACGTCCCCATAGTGGGTAGCGTCAGATTGCCCTTCACTGTAGGAGGGAAAACTCATTCAATCGATGTGCAGACTTCGTTCGCGCATTTTCGGCGATGCTTGACCCAGTAGCAAATAAGCTACTGCTCCAAGGCACAGATGTGGAGATACCGGCCGTTCTCTCGTCTATGCGTGCTGAGGAACTTTTGTCGCTCGCCTCTCTCGGAATTGAAGCAATTAACGATGAGCAACGCTTAGAAATCGATGATCTAATGAAAGAATTGCTACCCGATCCTTCCTGTGAGCAACTAGGCTGCACAGATTGGATTCATCATGATATTGACGTTGGCAGTGCTCGCCCAATTAAACAGCGGTATTACCCTGTTTTGAAAATTTTAGAGGACAAGATGCATGAGCAAGTGCACAAGAGGTCCCGAAGTAATTGGTCCAGTCCAGTGGTTATGGTACGGAAGTCCGACGGCAGCTTTCGCTTCTGCGTAGACTACCGTAAGGTCAATGCTGTGTCAAAAATAGCTGCGTACCCGCTTCCTTATATGGACATGATACTGCGAAAAATACAGCAGGCTAGATATATAACGGCGTTGGACTGCTCAGGAGCATTTTTACAAATACCTCTTACCGAGCGATCCATCACGATCACTGCCTTCACCGTACCTGGACTTGGTTTGTTTGAATTCGTCAGGATGCCATACGGCCTTGCAGGAGGGCCGGCTACATTTCAGATGTTGGCTGACAGATTGATCACCCCAGAAATGGAGCCGCATGCTTTCGCATATCTAGACGACATTATTATTGCGACAGATACTTTCTCAGATCACATAAAGTGGCTGACTTTGATCCTGAACCGGATAAATGAAGCTGGTCTGACAATAAATCGCAAAAAGTCTAAAATTTGCATGTCCGAAGTGCGATATCTCGGTGTGCTTGTGTATCGCGAGGGCTGTCGCCCAGATCCAGAACGAGTTCAACCTATTGTTGAGTACCCGGCTCCCAAGAATTTAAGCAGCTGCGCAGATTTATCGGGATAGTCTCGTGGTACCGAAAATTTTTAGAAGATTTTGCCACACTATGTGAACCGCTCACTGCGCTGACCCGCAAGAATGTTAAATACGAGTGGAAAGATGAACAATGGGCAGCTTTTGAACAAGTAAAAGCTTTAATTGCGACCGCCCCAGTTTTAGCAAGGCCTGACTTCAGCGCTCCATTCATCATCGAATGTGATGCCAGCGATACAGGGCTTGGTAGCGTTCTCTTGCAGCGCATTGACGGCGAGGACCGCGTGCTCTGCTTTGCGAGCCGCGTCTTGTCTGCTACAGAGCGAAGGCTATCGGTGACTGAGAGAGAATGTCTCAGCGTAATTTGGTCCATCGAGAAATTCCGACCTTACATTGAGGGTTACCATTTCACTGTAGTAACGGATCACCATAGCTTAGTGTGGCTTCAAAATTTAAAACATCCGAATGGAAAATTAGGTCGTTGGTCTCTGCGCCTTCAGTCGTATGATTTCGATATTGTGCACCGTAAAGGGAAGGACAATGTTGTCCCCGACGCACTTTCTCGCATGTATGAGACGGACGAGGACGAAACGGCTGTAATAGCATCTCTCTCCGTGGATGAGTCTATCAAGGACCCCTGGTACTTGAAAAAGGCGAAGCAAGTCGTCGAAGACCCTACGGCACATCTCTTTTGGAAGATCACCGGCGGACGGCTTTACCATTACCGCCTTGATCCGACTGTAGATGACTTACTGGGACAAGATGAAGATGCTTGGAAGCTCGTAGTACCTCGTGAACAGTGTGAGAGGATCCTTGCAGAGTGCCACGATGAGCCTGTCTCCGGACATCTCGGAAGATTTAAGACTCATCAAAGGGTGGCGCTCCGGTACTACTGGCCAAATATGTACAAAGACACAGCTCATTTCGTACGAAATTGCCAAATTTGCCAGCAAGTCAAGGTTGAGCAACTTGCTCCCGCAGGACTCATGGGCAAACACTTGGTTACACGCCCTTGGGAAATAGTCGCAGGCGACACTATGGGACCTTTCCCAAAGTCCCCCGAGGTCATGAACACCTATTAATTTTCATCGATTTATTTACGAGATGGATAGAATGCATCCCTATTAGAAAGGCGAATGCAAAAACCATCAAGCGAGAACTGAATTTGCGAATTTTCTTGAGATTCGGGATTCCCGATCGATTTTTGTCAGATAATGGCACTCCATTTAAAAACAAGCTTGTCGACAAGTTTTTGGAAACTGAAGTATTTTTCAGTATATTTTATGTTTAAGTGGTGTTCTTCCTTGTAGACGATGTCGCGTTGAATTGAGGGTCATCCTAGCACCTAGACATCGTCTACAAGATAGTACACTTTTTTCCTACATTCGATATATATGCGATGCTCTTCCTTGTAGACGATGTTCCGTTGACTTGAGGTCGTTCTAGCACCTAGACATCGTCTACAGGAAGATAGAAGTATTCTAAAGTAAATTTACAGTTTAATTTTTAAATGTCTCACAATATAATTGTAATAAAAATTGCTTTCTGCTTATGACAGGGTTGAGACTGACGTAATTATTAGACATAAATATTCCAACAAAAACGCCCGCATTGCATATTTTAAATTTTAATTATATTTTCCGATTTTAATTCTATGTACATGTATGTTTTGTTCCAGAAAATGTACAAGGTATGAGGTTCATACCTGTAATCCTGGAGAGGTACACGTAGGTACCTGTTGGCAGGCCTGGTTACAGTAAGAAAATACAAAAATAATACTTAAAATTAAAACTTAAAACTATTTGTATACTGTTATTTATATACATTCACTTAGTTCATTCTAAGAAGATTTGTTACGCACGCGCCAACAATAACAATTTTAATATTCTAGACCTTAACAGTTACATTTTATCCACGCTTTAATAAGTTTCTTATGCGAGTATTTTTCTATATTCAACGCTTTTAGATCACTTGGAAGCTCATTGAAAACATTAATTGCTTTCATTAAGCTATTTTTATTACTAATCCTTTTTTTGTTTTAGGTATAATAATACTTTTGTTTCTCGTAACACTATCTGATGCTAAATATTTTTCTTTCAGATCATTGTAATGTGATTTCAGAGATTCTAGGGCGAAAAGTTGTCCTATATTTAATGGATTATCATTCACTAGGAAATTATTTTTATTGACAATTCTTAAGATTTTGTTCTGAAGCTTTTGTAATCTGACTCGACAATTACTATATGCTCCACCCCAAGCTATTATACTATAGCTTATTACGCTATGAAAGAAAGCGTAATAGATCATTCTGAGTGCATCTGTGTGCATGTATTTAGAAATTTTATAAAATATATATACTAGGTATTTAGTTTTATCAATTATATATTGAATATGGCTGTCCCACTTTAGATTGCTGTCAAAAACAATCCCTAAATATTTAATATTTTCTACTCTAGTTACATTTTTATAAAAAATTTTTACATTTATTTGAGCTGGAACGCTCCCTATACTACTTCCAAATGTCATGCACACAGTTTTTCCTACATTTAATGACAATTTGTTTACAGCCAGCCACTCAGCTATCACAGATAAAAACTTGTTCATGCTAACTTGGGTTTCTAACCAATCATTTCCAGAGGCTATTATAGCAGCATCGTCGGCATACGAACCTATTGACTCAGAAGGAATCTCCTTTAATATATCGTTAATGTATATAATGAAAAGCAGCGGTCCCAAGATCGTTCCTTGAGGGACACCAGTGTTAACTACTAAGCTATCACTCTCAGTACCATCTATTTTGACTACTTGGTGTCTACTACTTAGATAGCTGGATAGGAGATTCAACGCTTGACCCCTGATTCCAATGCGATATAATTTTGCAAGTAGTATACTGTGATCAATAGTTTCAAACGCTTTCGCCAAGTCTAGGAAAGTTATTATCGTAGGTTTGCTCTTATCAACATTGTTATACAGTACGTTAGTTATATAATTCAGGGCATCTTTAGTACCAATCCCTCTCATGAAGCCAAATTGTTGCTTTGATATAATATTGCACTGTTCAACAAAATCATGTATTCTATTGTATATAATTCGCTCAAAAATTTTTGCGACATTTGATATGAGAGAGATAGGTCGATAGTTCATTATTTTGTTTTTTTCGCCTGATTTATAGACAGGCACTACTTCGGCCCTTTTTAGGGCATCCGGCCATGTTGCTTTTTCAATACACTTGTTGAAAGTATGGGTCAGAGGATCTGCTATATAGTTACATAGCAGTTTCAAAGTCTTGGCGTTTATTTTGTCAACTCCCCCATTTTTCAGTTTCAGTGTGTTGATTATGCTTATTATTTCCGCATTACTTGTTGGCTTCATAAAAATCGAAAGAGGATTCATGGCCGGGAGCTTAAGTTCAGCATTTACTGGTTTAACGATACTTGCACTCAGATTCCTACCTATTTTACAAAAAAAATTATTCATGTTTTATGCAATTTGGAATTTGTCCGTAATTTTTTGGTCATTTATCTTTATATGATTTATGGCACCATTTGATTTTTCACTTTCCCGATTTTCGTATTTATTATTTCCCAAAGTTTTTTTGGATTATTGGAATTTTTTGTACAAGATTTAATTCATATTTTATTTTGGCATCAGTAATAACCTTATCCAAAACTTTAACATATGTCTTATACTCTGCTTTCAGTTGTTCATTTCGCATATCTTGTTGCCATAAATTATATAAAAATTCTTTTGTCTCACATGACCTGATTATTCCATCATTGATCCAGTTTTTCCTACCAGTGTGCCTTTTTGCACTTCTCTTTGTTTTCGCTAGTTCAACGCATAGTTTGATCTCATCTAACAGTTTCTCAACGGCCAAATTCGGATCAGTTATCGACAATATTTCATTCTAGTTCTTATAGTTAGCAGTATTTATTAATTTTTTGTAATTTAAGAATACATATGGCTCTCTAGTTACTGATTTCAACTTATTTACATCAATAAATATCGGATAATGATCTGTTATATCAAGTGTAAGCTTGTATGTGCATGAGTTTATGTTATGTGATTTAATGAAAATATTGTCAATACATGACCCCTTAGCTCTACCGATAGGTTGTTTTCTAATACCCACAAAACCAGGAACATATTCTTTATCGAGAAAATAACACAGGAAATCTTGACTATAATGATCACAGTTAAGTAGGTCAATATTAAAATCACCTATCACTAAGTGATTTTTTACATTTTTCTTATAAACTAAATACTTATTAAGGTCTAGTATAAACTCCGGTTTCGGTATCCCGTGTGATCTATACAACGCTGATATTTCAAGACCGCTTTTATCATTTAAAGTTATCCTAGTATTTATTATCCTAATTCTTCCAGCTTATACAACTTCGGTATTTTGGACTAGATTGTTATTGACAAAAACGATGACTCCATCATTTTTGTTTATCCTACTTTCGTTATAATACGTTTTATATTCGTAATCAGGGCCATTCAGTTGATACATTTTATAATTAATTTGTTCAAAAGCTTCAGAACATATCACGATCGCTGGTGTGATAGTTAGACGTTCTATTAAGATTTTGAGTTTATCAAAATTTGCTTTCATACTTCGAATGTTAATATGCATGATAAAGTCTTTTTTATTGTTTATAGATTTATTAAAATTTTCTATATTTCCGCGTGTCTTTTCTTTTTGTACCGAATCATTTTTAAACCTATCTAAATAATCAAAATGATCCATTTTTACCTATTTTTAATCCTGTTTTTTTTCACTCTTGTTGCCCGGTGTCGATACAGAGAAATGCGGCTTCAGATGGTTTGGTGGAATTTGTTGATCCCGCTTTGTGAGAGGTCTTCGGTTGAGTTCGGTTTCTTGCCTTGTTTTGTTACGTAGTGTTCTATTTTCATGTTGTTCATTAGCTACGACGTTATTACCATTTGTAGGTACATTACGCCTATTTGCTAATTCCAAGTTGTAGTAAATCATTTCCGTTACCGGTAAAGTAGGTTTTATCAGATAATCAATAGAGTCAATATATCTATCAATTTTCTTTTTTATAATGCTGCAAAGCATCGGGTCATAAGTGTGATGCTTTGTGTCTAACTTTGAGTTGAATTTTGCACTGCTATAGTAACAGTTTATGCACCTTGCAAAATCTGTATCACAATCACAAGTATTATGCTTTCCGGAGCATTTCAAACACAGAATCTCATTTTGACATTTCTTGTCATTGTGTCCAAATCTACCGCACTTGAAACAAGGACAGATGTTGACCAAATCATAGGCTTTACATTGCTGATATCCAACAAAGATTTTGTTATATATACTAATAATCAGTATTATATATTTAAATTTTATAATAACGATAACTCAGCCAAAAAATTACTATTAGATTGAAACGCTTTAACTTATTTTAAGATATTGTAATTTATTTATGTGATCCGGAATGTGGTATTTTAAATGATTCTGTCTTATTTCTGAAAAAGAAACTTATGTTTGAATTCTTTAAAAAGATGGTTAAGATTTTTTTTTAAGCAGACGTATTGCTACTTAAGATACTCCTTTTTTTACAAGAACTCTTTTTAGAGACGTATTGCTGTGGAGAAGATCCAGACAAAAATGAGTGTATAGTTGACCCTTAGAGAACTTATTTGCTCCAAATTCGTACTATACAAAAGCTATAAAGGAATACAAGAATTATCATATATATATATATATATATTTTGAAGTTAAGTTTTATTCTCGGCCCAGAGAGTACTGGATCTGGG
>JAZHPH010000776.1:0-18318 GCA_037356405.1 Nasonia oneida | reverse complement strand
TATATATATATATATATATATATATATATATATATATATATATATATATATATATGTATATAAAACGTCATATACATTTTTTTATTACTTATTTTTTATTTATTCCAAATATAGTACAGAATAGAACTAATTATTAGAGACACTCACAAGGAAGGGTCCCCAGGTGTACCTCACTAATTTTGATCATTTTGTGATATGTTGTAGTACTCGAAAAAATATTAGACACGTGTTTTTTCTTACGTGCTAACTCGTCCATTTAAGGGGTGAAAATCACCCTTGAAGTTTACCCCCAAAAACAGGTTTTTTCTAATATCTCAAAAACTATTTGGAGTTTTTAAATGAAACCAACGCTCAATTCTTTATTATAAAAAGACGCTACTGTAGGCACAACTTTTACCCCGAAGGGTGTCAAACCCTGTTTTTTTAGGGGTAAATGTGCAATTTTTCGCTATTTTTTCAATATAAAATTGATCAAATCGGCTAGATTTGGTTGAAAATTGCACTACCATCAAGAAAATAAGAAATTAAAGTTGACGTGTTTCGAGATTTACGAAGAAAAATTTTTTTCTTGGTTGTTTTACCCCTGAGGTTATTTTTTTATTTTATCCTTAAATGAATAATTTTTCAATTTTAAAATGTTTAGCAAGCGATATAAAATTAAAACATTTACTGATTTTTTTTCCATTTATTTGTAGAGTTTCTTTGATGATTCATTTTAAAATTCTATAATTTTAAACTATTAATTTATAAATTATTCTGACAGTTTTAACAAGATTAGATAATTTCAAACAATGACATATTTCAGGATTCTTAAAATTTGTATCATACCAAAAATATAAAAAATACACTCTTCATTAAAAGTGCATTCATACGTAATCTTTATAGGAAATCTTATACAAAAATTATAGGAGTCATTCGTATTTAAAAATTTTCCAAATATATATATATATATATATATATATATATATATAATATATCACATTGAAATTTTAAAACACATATAATATGTTTTACATTTGAAATACATTTTAAATTAAGTAAGTATATCTACATATTCAATAATATTTATTAATAGTACTTGCTATATATCATATGCTGATGATAATGCTATTGACCTGTTGATAATAGTTATCTGTGATAAATTTATCCGTGAGTCTTCGTGATAAATTTATTTTTATTTGTATTTCTGCAACTTGTGAAAGCATTGAAATCGGCATTTTTAATTACTTTGGTCAGTTCTACTTTATGTTTCTTTGAGTTTAAAAGTGTACTTCAACGTGTTAAAGATAACAGTATAAAATAACAAGAACAGTTTTTCATTTTACAGTGTTAAATTTTTAGAGTGGAATAAAATGTTTGTAAATCCCATGAATGTGTTAAACTTGCTTTTAATAACATTTCAAGCACTTAATCTGAAAGAAACTCCAATAACACAGCGAGAAAGAGATTTAAAAGAGCATATTGAACAAATTTTATTAAACTCTATGCATGAATTTAATGAATTTAAAGTTTTTGAGGATGAAACTCTTGATTTTGTAGAACCTTATAAAGATATTCCAATGCAGTTTGTAGAAGATGATGAAAGAGATAGTATTACAGATGAAAGTTTTCAGTAGTGCACATCAGATGATGAAGAATTAGATCATGATTATAAAGCAAGAGCAGTAGAGTTTTGGAGAAGTGGTGTTAATAAAAATTAAAATTTAAAAACCGTACAAAATAGATTTCGAAAGGTAACATCAATAACACAATTAAAACGTTGGGAAAAAACTTTAAATAAAGGTGGAACTTATAGAGAAAAAATAGCTAGAATTTGTTCATTTGTGTTAGAAAATTTCAAAGTTGCTTTTGATGCTGGACATATTATCCATGATATAGATTTACAGAAATGGGCCCTGCAAGCCCAAAAGGATATTGGTCATGAAGATTTTCGTTTCAAAGCATCAAAACATTGGGTAAAAAATGTTAAGAGAGCCCATAGAATTGTTGGAAGAAAAATTACTAAATTTATTACCAAAAAAACAATAGAAGGAGCAGATTATTTCCAAAAAAAAAGCTCATGAATTTCTTATTGATGTGAAAAATCTTATTAAAGAAAAAGGAATAGAAAATGTTTATAATTCAGATCAAAGTGGATTTTAATTAGAAGTCCATTCTGGCCGTACATTAGCAATCGAAGGGGAAAGCCAAGTAGAATGCTTGGTGCAATCTGTAGCTTCTACGACTCATAGTTATACAATACAACCAACAATATCTGGTGATGGTAGACTTCTTTCCCCTCTTTTTATCGTTCTTAAAGAAAAAACTGGTGAATTTGGGCCAGTTGTATTACAAGAGTTGTTCAGACCAGCTAACATTTATGCATTTATGGCTTCTAAATCAGGAAAATTAACTTCAGGTATTATTTCATATTAGGCGTATTCGAATAATTATGATACTATTTTGGCTTCAGAAGGAATCCTGTGTTATTATTAGTGATCATTTTTTTTTGTTTTAATTTGTATTCTATTAAAAATTACTAAAATTTGAAATTCGTCTGATTTTAGATCATTTTAAAACATGGCTCAAAGAAGTATATTTTCCGACTGTTGGTTTATCAAGTGTACTTTTGGTAGACTCATGGACTGGGCACTGTCCTTCAGCCGTAGAAGAAGTTAAATCTACTAATAAAGAAATAACTTTAAAAATAATTCCAAAAGGAACTACAGGCAAAATACAACCGCTAGCTGTTTTTGGATTTAGGGTTTGGAAAAATTATGTAAGACACTTTTCGGACAGCGTGATATTCATGAATGAAGAATTGAATCTTCATTTAAGAAACAATATCATTAAACTACAATCTTTAGTGCACAATCAACTATCTTCTCCGAGATACATAAATCTGTTTAAATATTCATGGTATAAAAGTGGTTACACGGATGTTCATCCTGAAAATTTTGAAAATCCAGTAAATTTTGCTTTTAGATCACAATCTAATATACTTTGTGAAATTGCAGGGTGCTCTGATGTCGCAATTGCTCGATGTTCATGGTGTAAAAAATCTTTATATTTGAAACACTTTTTTGATGATTATCATTATTGTTCTACTTATGATCCTTGATAACAATTAAGAAAATTATGTAATTTTCAATTACCGATGTATTACACATAAATTGCATGATCTAAATAATTGTAATATTATAAGTTTGTAGAATGTATTCGAAATAAAATTGATTACACAAGAGTTCAAAATTTTAATTTATTTCAAACCTGCAATAATTCATTGTAAAATGAAATGATTTTCATCGATATTCAATGTTGTTTTATTAAAAATTTAAAAATATACAATAAATGTGTAAATCTGCAAATAAATTAAAAAAATTTAAAAATAATTCAAGAATATAATTTTTTAATTAAGGATAAAATAAAAAAATAACCTCAAGGGTAAAACAATCAAGAAAAAAAATTTTTCTTCGTAAATCTCGAAACACGTCAACTTTAATTTCTTATTTTCTTGATAGTGCAATTTTCAACCAAATCTAGCCGATTTTATCAATTTTATATTGAAAAAATAGCGAAAAATTGCACATTTACCCCTAAAAAAACAGGGGTTGACACCCTTCGGGGTAAAAGTTGTGCCTACAGTAGCGTCTTTTTATAATAAAGAATTGAGCGTTGGTTTCATTTAAAAACTCCAAATAGTTTTTGAGATATTAGAAAAAACCTGTTTTTGGGGGTAAACTTCAAGGGTGATTTTCACCCCTTAAATCGACGAGTTAGCACGTAAGAAAAAACACGTGTCTAATATTTTTTCGAGTACTACAACATATCACAAAATGATCAAAATTAGTGAGGTACACCTGGGGACCCTTCCTTGTCAGTACCTTGCAGAGGTAAACGTGTGACCTGTTCGGAAGCACTGGCATTACATCATAAAATACAAAATATAAAAATATAATGATACTTAAAATCTATAAAAATCTATAAAATCTATAAAAAGAACTTTCCTTCTTATACTATAGATCACAAACTAAAGGCACCAATCATACGTTTTTTTTGTTTGTCCGGAGAGTTGAAGAAATGCTTGATGCACCATATCAGGAGTAATGCGAGACTCCCCGTGTGTGGGACTCTCCTGACGCGGGACTATCGCCAGGCATACCCACTAAAACTCCACTTCTTATAGGGCCGCACCCCCCCCCCAACCCCCCGTGGTATCCGCTTTCGCATTTCTTGGGGGGTCGCTTGTCTTAAGCTATGCTAGCCGTCAACTAGTCTTGTATACAACCGTCTTTATTTTTCGCGCAGAGAACCGTCTCTACGTACGCCGTTATCTCGCCCCAATTTTGCTTGCTGCCAATTATCGTTTTGACTACAGACATCGGGCGTGAACGCCCCTATCGTCAGCTCCAGTGCTCTACGCTTTTCAGCCCAGTGGGGGCAGTCAAAAGACGTGTGTTTCATGTCGTCCCGTTCATCACCGCAGTACTTACACCTCGGTGTTGCCACCCTGTTCATCGCGAGCCGGTAGCTCCTAAAGTATCCGTGACCGGAGAAAGATTGGGTAAGGTAAAAGTTGGCCTCTCCCCCATTTTCTGTCCACCCACGGACCTACATCTTTTATAAGGATCCTAGTCCATCTAGCCTTTGAATAATCGGTCCACCTGCGCCAATTGCGACCGTCCGGTGGGAGCATGCTATACTAAGGGCTTCTCTTCGCTGTACCGCCATATTCTTTTTCTGATACTTATTCATAGTCGTAGCGTTGGCTGATACCTCTGCTCTATATAACAGGGTAGAGTTAGTGGTCGCCATGAGTAGCAGCCTAACTGTTGGCCTAGGCCCACGGACGTTAGCCATGAGTCGGCTAAGTTCCGCTATCCTAGTCGTGGCTTTTTTACAGACGCGATCTAGGTGTTCCCCGTAGTTCAGCTTTGTGTCTAGAGTTATTCCTAGATACTTGGCTGATGGTTTCGTCGTTATAGTCTCGCTGCCTACATTCATAGATATGATGATCGGTATCCGCTTTTCAGTCAATAGGACAATTTCGGTCTTATCAAGCGTTAAAGTCAATCAGTGGTTCGCCATCCACCATAGCACTCTGCTCATGATCGCGTTTAACTTCGTTTGCGCAATGCCAACATTTTGTGCTGTTATAACCGCGGCCACATCGTCTGCGTATCCAACAAGCATCACGTCCCCGGGCATTTCAAATTTTAGAAGCCCGTCGTACAAGATACCCCAGAAGTCTGGACCCAAAATCGAACCCTGCGCTACTCCTGCAGTTATAGGTCTTCTTCTGTACCCTTCTTTCGTTTCATACTCGATAACCCGGTCCCTTAGATAATCTTCCATAAGACGCATAATGTATTGCGGCATACCGAATGATTCTAAGGCAGCAAGTATGTCGGTCTATCTTGCCGAGTTGAAAGCGTTTTTTACGTCTAACGTAACTAGAATCACAATGTCTCTAGACGTGTGTCTAACTTCTTCTACTATCTTTATCATGTCTGTTTCCTCTCTAACGGCTCCTATGGTGGATCGCCCTTTTCTAAAGCCATACTGTTTATCGGAAAAGTCTCCCACTTCGGGTACAGCCCTTAGTATTTGCGGTTTAACCAGTGCTTCCCCCGTCTTTCCGATTGTGTCTAAAAGACTCAGTGGCCTATAGGGAGTGTCCGTATCCGCTTCTTTTTTCGGTTTTTTAATCAGTACAAGTCTCGCTCTTTTCCAAAACTCCCTGCACCAGGCACTGGTTATACATCTCCAAAAGCGGCTCAGGTTTCAGCTTCCATAGGTTCCGTGCGTTTCATTTCGCCCATATTTCGTGTATCAATCGTGTATCCATCACCGAATGGGTCTTTCTCAACGCCGTCGATGATCTTTGTCCAGCGGCGTCGCTTACTCTCTTTTATCGCAACTCTGAGAATTTTTCGCAATTCGTCCTGTCTCTTGGAAAGGTCCCGGGCTCCAGGCCTTTTCTGTTTCCAGGCTCTTTGAACCCTTCTTTTAGCATGGCAATTTTCTTTCCTAAGTTCCTCAATGTCGTCTGTCCATCAGTACACCGATTTTCTCTGGTGGCTGGTAGACACCCTGGGCAGGTCGCATCGAAGATCTCAGTAATCAGATTAGTAGTTCTTTCGACTATTGTCTCTGCTCTTTCGCGTCCGCCTAGTTCGCGTGAGATCTCGTTGGATGAAAGATTCGCACTTTGAATTAACTCCGCGAGTGTCTCTCGGTTCATGCGTCAGGTGTTCCATCTTGGCGCTCGACTATGGTTTCTCCTTGTACTGGTTTGACGGTCTTCGTTGATATTGAATAGAATATTCTGGTGTTTGCTAGCTGTATATTCTTCCGAGACGTGCCAGTCTCTTATGTTGCGGATCAGTATTTTGCTTGCGAAGGTTACATCCGGTATGGATTCCTCAAAGCCTGTTATACGGTAGGTATTGGTATTACCCTCGTTCGCTACTATCAAGGTCAGCCTGGCTGCTATTTCGAGGATGACTCTGCCTTTTGGGTTCGTCGTCGGCATGCCCCATTCCGTGGCCCTCGCGTTGAAGTCGCCCCCGATCACGATTTCCCCGGGGACCTCTCTAATAGCGTCCTCCAATGCCCCTAGTTTCCTTGTAAACTCGGCGGCAGTTAGGTTCGGTGACAGATATACGCTGAAGAATGTTATGCGACCCATCCTTCCCCTTACGTAGTCTTCTCCCGTACTCGTATTCGCCAACCCACGCCCGGACACCCAAATGGAGGCGGTTTTTTCGTCGTTTGACACCCAAAAGGGTGGGTCTAGGTTCTTGTATTGTTCGCTGATCAGTAGGACGTCCATTTTCTGCTCCCTAACGTGTTGGATTAGCAGATCATGTGCGAGCTTACTTCTGTGCAGATTTCCTTGGAGTATCCTCGCCATTATCTTTGGGTCTTGCTTGCGTTTAGATCCGTCCGGAAGACTGCGCACGCTCCGGTGCCTGGAGTGTGCATCGTCCTGTCTCCAGGCGTCTTGGTGTCTTTACAAAGAAAACACTTTATCTGTTTGCATGCCGCCGCTCTATGTCCACCCGCACCACACTTCCAACAGCTAGTGCTTCTGTTAGGGCCTTCGCATTTGGCTTTTACATGCCCGTAGCCAAGGCAACGGTAGCATTGCGTGACGCTCGCTCGCACCCGCACTCGGCAGTTTACCCAACCAATGCGGATCTTTCCTTTTTTGAGCAGAGTGGCGGCCTTGGTCTGGTCCAAATTAACTACCGCTATCCTCTGCTCTCTCGTGTTTGGCTCGAACAGATGGATTTTAACATTCTCTTCGTCACAGTCCGTCACGGCCGCGATAGCACTGTTGACCTCTTCCTTTGTCGTAAGTCCATTGATGTCCCTGATCTCTAGTGGTATCTCTAGGAGATCTTGTTCTCAAGCGTGCATACTTGTCCGATTGCGTCTTGGATAGCTTTTTGCAATGACTTCATTTTGTCGTTGCTTTTACCTACCCCCACTAGAACGCCACCTTGTCTTGTTAACTTGACCTCTGTGTTTAGTTCTTCCGGATATACATGTGCCTTTATCTGACCCAAAATGTCAGCATAGGTTTTGCCACTCACCGGCTTTATCAGAATGGCGTCCGTCCTCTGACGTGGAACCTTCTCTTCTCTCTTCTTTGGTTGAGTCTGCTCTGGTTTGTCCTTCTGTTTCTTTTTTGCATTCCTGCCAGCAGCTACTTCCCATTGTGTCTGTCCGTTTCCCTCGCTGTCCCTACTTGTCGAGGAAGCACTTACATACTTCTTGTCTTTTTTGGCGGGGGTATCGCCGCCTCCGTCGGATGATGCTCGTACCCTCTTCTTCGACTTTGCCCAATCACATGCTTATTTATTTTGCGTTTAACAATAACTTCCGTTGCTTTCATTTTATTTCGCACGCAATAAGAACAAATTTCATTTAAATAATTCCCATGTTTAATTATGGCATATAAATAGTCAACAATTTATTTTAATCCACTTCTTGATTAAATTCTTATCAGATGGTTTATTTATATCTACTACTTTGTGACGTAGCAAAAACCCGCGAAACTATTTTTCCCCCTAGCTCCGCGGCCCCGAATCCGCGACACTATTATTTTTAAAACGTTTCCGAATCTCCTTGTGATCTCGGAGGAGGTTCCGTCAGATCGCCCTAAATCGGGTTATTCAGGGTGATTGCGTTTCTCTCGCTTCTCCACCGTTTTCGCGCGTTTCAGCTCGCGTTTTCTCTCGCAAACTTCTTTCGCGTCCCTCACACCACACACACTCTATATACTCGCGTCTCTCTGTCTCACACACACACTCAAACTAGGCTCCACAGATACCTTCCTCCTCGCCTCCTTGATCCACTCGCCCGCTCGTCTTCTTCCTCGCGACCTCGTCTCAGCATCCGCTCTCCTCCTCACGTCCTCTCGTCCTGGTCGCCAGCACCCACGTCCTCTTCCTCTGGACCTGGTGAGGATGACCCTGCTCTCGTGGACCTCTTCTCGCACTTCCTCTCTCTCTCTCTCTCTCTCTCTCTCTCTCTCTCTCTCTCAGCCCGCACACGACACTCGCTAATCCCCACGAATCGCACACACGAACGCACGTCCTCACTTGCGGTCGGCTCGAGGCTCATTCCCGGGCTGCGCGCCGCGACTCGCGCGCCCGGACCCGCTCGCCGCTCCCGGCCAATCAGCGCACTCCCCCATCGGGCCGCGACGTCTGCCGACGAGCCTCGCAGATCTCTCTGAGTCTGAAAACTCGCTGTTTCTGCGGGCTCGCCCCTTCCCTTGCGGATCTCGCGCTTCTCTTTCGCCCGATTGGCTACGTCGTTGCCGCGCGCGTCTCCATACTCTCTCTCACTCACTCTCACGTACATTATACCGGGGCTCTGTCGCAGCAGAGCTACAAGTATGCGCCCGCGACACACATTCCTCGAATCTTGTCCCCTCGCTGGCCTTCCTAGAACTGGCTGTTGCTCCTCGTTGCTCCGCTGTTCCTCGGAAACTCCTGTCCTCTCCTCTCGATGCTCTCTTCTTCTCCGACTCTCACCAAAACACAAAACACACGCGCATTAATAATTGCGTTTCGCAAATGTTTTCGGGAAAGGTGGCCTTGCGACGGACAACGTACCGTCGCAATTCTACTACTTTTAGACTATTTGGTAGTGCTTTATAGGTAATTACTATAATTTTTAATTAAAATATAACTGAAAATTAATCTAAGTAATTTTAAAATTATATAATTATTTTAAATAAATAAAATAAATAAATTTTTAATAATAATATATAAAATATTATTTTAAAAATGTATTAATAAAATTATTAGAAGAATTTACTTCTTTCTTATGAGTTCAAATCATAAACTATTGATAAGCTAAATAATTATTTATAAATAATTAAATCTATTCATTTTGCTATCATTGGACTCATAAAAAATAAATAATAGATAATATTTGACCAATATAAATATAAGGAGTTTCAACAGGTCGAGTACCAATTCAAGTATACTTTTAAGTATAATTAAATTCTTTTTCTTAGTAATACTTGTAGAACTTAAGTACTGGGTTTTCAGGTCGTTATAATGTACCCTTATTGCCTCGAAGATAAAAAGTTGTTCTTTAGAGGGCTGTCATGTATGTAGCTTATCATGCTATGGAAAAAAGCATAATATATCATTTGTAGTGTTACCGTCGACATGCGATGTTTGCTAGCTTATAAAAAATATATACTAGGTACTTCGTTTTTTTAATTATGTATTCAATATGTTAATTCACTTCAAATTATAATCAAAAACAATTCCAAGGTATTTACTCTCCACTCTAGTCAACATCCTATCCTGAATTTTTAATTCTATGTGTGCCGGTACACTATTACAATAGCTTCTGAATGTCATGCAGACTGTTTTATCTACAATCAGTGATAATTTATTTACCGCTAGCCAGTTATTACCAATAGAATTTTATTCAGGTTACTTTATGCCTCTATCCAAGTCTTGCGAGTGGCTATTATGGCAGTATCGTCAGCATAAGACAGGATAGAGTCCAGGGGGATCTCCTTCAAAACATCATTAATATATATTATAAATAGTAGTGGCCTCAGGATAGTACTGTGTTTCTTAACAAATTATCACTTTTACTTTCTTCGATTTTGACTGTCTGGTATCTATTATCAAGATGGCTTGAAAGAAAATCCAAAGCCTGACCCCTAATGCCTATACAATAAAGTTTTTTAAGTAGTAATTTCTGATCGAACGTATCGAAAGCCTTGGCCAGATTAAGGAAAGTAACAATTGTTGGTATATTCCTATCCAAATTATTATACAATACTTCCGTAATATAATTTAACGCATCCTTTGAGCCAATATTTTTCTAAATCCAAATTGATGCTTGGATAAAATATTATTTTTATGAACAAATTCATACAATCTATTGTATATTATTCTTTCGAAAATTTTCGTGTTAGATATGAGTGAAATTGGCCTGTAATGGTTGATGTCATGCTTCTAACCTACTTCATATCGTCGCTCCGTACAAAGACTAACACAGTTTAAATTTTTAAGAAAACTAGCACAACTCACGATTTGTCGTGAAGAGTAGCACAGTTCAGAAATGCGGTCAAGAGTAGCACAACTTGCGACTTTATATTACGTTAATTTTATTTTACGTTTTTGTTGGGTTATTTTGTTGGTTAAGTTGGACAGACACACAAACATCAACGTTTAAAAAGATTTCGGAAATTTTAGAAGGTTTCTAAAAAAAGTGAATAATTTTAAAAAATGTTTGTAAAAAATTATTGTATTTGTGAAAACAATTTTAAATTCGGTAAAAAGTTGTAAATTGTGAATATTTAAAAATGTTCATTAGGGGACAGTTTCGCAAAAATCGGGAAATTTTTATAGAAACTCGTTGTTTAAGTTGTGAGAAAGTTTGAGTTGTGCTAGATTTCGCGGGAAATTTTGAGTTGTGCTAGTCTAGCGTCCGTGAAATGAGTTGTGCTACTTATAACGGGAAATTTGAACAGTGCTACTCTTCGTAGGGAGCGACGATATACACTGGTACAATTTCAGCCTTTTTAATGCATCCAGCAGAATTGCATTTTCAATACACATATTGAAAATATGTGTTAATGGTATCGAGATACAACTTTCAAGATTCTCAAAAGTCTTACTATTTATCCTATCAACACTACCGCTTTTAGCTTCAGGTTGTTGATTATATTTAATACCTCACTGGTACTTGAAGGTTTAACAAATATTGAATTTGGATTTGTATCTGGTTCTTTAAATTCGGCATTATTTGGTTTCACTATATCATCATTTAATTTGCAGCCTATATCACAAATAAAAATTCATTCATTTTCTTTGCTATCTCTACTTTATCCCTAATTTTTTTATTACTCGCCTTCATATAACTTATGGTATTACTGTTTTTCTATTTTCCTATTTTGTTGTTTTATTCATTATGAATTCAACTTGATTGCTAATTTTATAAAAATTATGATTATTGAATCCTGATCATTATACATCTAATTTATTCAAAAATTAAACTTAACTTGCATAATTTTGAATTTTTCAGATACCAGGACACTTAAACCTTCGTTTACAGCATTTCAGGAGAATGTCATTAAATATAGAAACAGATAATTATTCTTTCAACAAACAAGAATCTGGTATTTTTTTACTTCAATGGCTTCGAAGATTACAATTTAAAATGGGACAAATTGAGTTACAATCATCGTCTACAACACAATTTTATGCATTATGAAAAAAGCTTCGCTTTTTTCTTGGAAAAGAAAAAATAGTAGAAAAGAATAGTAGAAAAGTTAATTTGCTTGACGCGTTTTGTTATTGTTTATCTAAAAAGTGGCGAACTATTCTACAATTTTAATCTTAAAATTTGAAGCTTGCATTGAATTTAAACGTATGTATAATATCTATATAGAATAATAAATTTAAAAAATTGAATAAAAGAGTGTAATTTTAGTAATTTTGACCTATTCAAAAACGATATTTCTTTTATTCTTTCAAGCCTGCTCTGCTTACATCTAGAGGTTAGAACCGATAAGAATGATTAAAATAACTAAAACATAGCAAAATAAGTTTTAATCGCTATTTGTTATCAACAATTCACTCTTTAGCTACTCACCGTCATCGGATATCTGGTGCATTGTTAATATTATATTTAAATATGAAACGTCGGAGCTCATCGCTTGTTTATCATTATTGCTAACTCAATCCATCTGTACTTAAAGCACATACATATCTAATATGCAGTTGCATATTATTGCATATAGTTTTGACTTCCCTACTGCAAGATCTCACATGAGTTCTCAGGAGACATTTTGCAATAGGGTTATAGCTCGAATAGAGACTACCTAAAACTTATCAGTCACGTTTGACTTTCATATGCATCAGTAATTAACCTTTTGTTTATTAGTAAATGATAATGTGTCACATGTGATGGTATTGAAGGAGATACATAAATAAAAGCAGACTTCTATTGACTTTAGTAGGTGAGCTAGCGCGTTTCTATATGTCCCGTTGGCGAAGTTACCTCTCTTGTGGGTTTATATTTCTCTGTGAACTTCCGCTATTTAAAAGCTGCTTTGAAGAGCAACACTGGCGGTTTAATATTCTTACCTAGATGATGAATCATCTTGAATGATGTTGATCTAACGATGTTCTCTCTCCTTTATGCCGCTAGCCTCACCTCTCCCATTCAAACAAGTTTAAACAAGTTTTCGCACATCACTATGAGCAAGATTATACTGAATAACGCAATCATATAGAATCAGACAATAAGCGGATGTCGCATTAGGAAAATTCTCTCTCCACTCGAATTATAATCGCATATCGATTGATGTATTTTTGAAGACTTATGCTGCATTGAGAAATCGATTACAATGAGAAGTAGGTAGGTGATGTAGTTCTTAACATAGGCTCCATACTTTTTTCGTAGTATACATTTTGAAAGTTTGCATAGATATCATAGAGCATAGCATATTGAATACAAGCGAAATCCAAATTTAGATTTCCATAAGGAGAGTACTGAGAATTCAGAAAGAGTTTTACATATTACAATAATCGAAACAGCTAGCATCCACCTTTGCGACGTCGCATCCGCGTCAATTTGAGAAATTTTGATCGATGCGATAAAGCCCTGAGAGCGGGAAAGAAACAAACCAGTCGAGATATGGTTGTTGGCGCTGGCTTGACCTCTAGTTCGAGGAACGGGTTAGCTAACCGTTAACGTTGGCGCGAGAGTAAGCATCGTCGGCGTGTGCGCTGATTGGTCCTTCGCATGTCGCAAGCCAATCAGCGAAGTCCGCCAGTTCTCTCCCGGCTGTCGTCATAGTACGTTGACGTGCCAGAGAGTCGACGTTTTCTCCTTTGTTCGTCGATCTCAGGTCAACGATTAGAGAAGATTGGGAGAGTCTTCCGAGTGACCGCGTTTTTTTGTGTTGGCACTAGAAAGTGTCAGAACCCGGACAAGCCAACAACCATCCTGATGAGCAGTGATCCGCCGAGGAGGCACACCGGTCATCATCAAGAGGATCAGAGCAGCCGGCAATATTGACGTGGGAAAGCCAAGAAAGCCAGCTGTCGCCAGATCCAGAGGGAGTCCGCAAGGTGCCGACGGGAGCACTGATGGTCGTCCACTAGGAGCCTCGAGAAAAGAGAACAAGTAACAGAGCGAGAGCGTGAGAAAGAGAGAGAGAGAGAGAGAGAGAGAGAGAGAGTGAGAGAGAGATAGATAGATAGATAGATAGATAGATAGATCTTTATTTTGCTCGAAGCAAAAAACAATACAATTCGTTGAGATCACATAAGACTGTGTCTCATACAAGCTAACAAAGAGAGAATATAAAAATATAATTACAGCATTTTAGAAGGTAAAATTGTTTGTCCTACACAGATTAAAATAATACCATCACAAAAAAACACATTTAGTCATGTTAAATATCAGAATATTAATTATCACAATAAACCTTTCTAACTTTACGCTGTACACGTGAGGTTTGGTCATAGACCTATCTGTATTGCACATTTAGTATCAGAGTACATAATACTGAAAAATTATTACGGTCTATAGGCCGAGTCAGACTAGATTAAAAACGCAGCGCCAGAGGGTTCAGAGTCATCACGGTTCGATGGCCAGCAGATGTCGCCGCAGTGCCCCCTTGAAGGAGGCGAGGGATGGTAGATTTCGCAGGGTAGAAGGGAGAGAGTTCCAGAAACGTGCACCCTAGACCTGGAAGGCTCTAGCCCCGGTCTCGGTGTTCACAGTAGGTATGCTTAGTTCCGGAGAAACTCCTCTGCCGGAGGGTCTCGGCTTGTATTTAACGAAAAATTAGGCCAAGTACCCAGGTTCACCGATGGCCTCAAAGTAGAGCCTTCTGAAATCGGTGCGTAGCCATTCTAGACTCCTCCGGTAGGGACTAATATGTTCATCCCTCCTACCCCAAAGATGAATCTCACACAAGAATTGCTCAGTGTCTGTAACCGTATTCGTTGTTCGTTAGACGCGTCCAGGATGGTCACAGTACAGTAGTCCAAGTGTGGTTGTATGAGTGTCTCGACTAGCCTTCTGCAGAGAGTCTCAGTGGTGCAGCCTCTGATAAACCGCAAGCTATACAGGGCTTTGTTGACTTTTTTCGTAATAGCATCCACTTGCGGTTTCCAAGTAAGTTTACAGTCTAATACAACACTAAGACTCACTGTTTCACTGAAAGAGACGATCACTCCGTCCTGCATCGGAACCCTAGGCAGGCAGGCAGCAGCCTCCGGGCCCAGGACACCAGGCTTGACGTCGTCTGTGGTCAGGTAGTTGACGCATTTCGCTCGCATAACGTCCCTGACCAGCCCCGGACCAGCAAGCCTGGCCACGATTGAGGGAAGAGCGCTACGACGCCTCGCCGGATTTCTCGCATTAATATCGGCCTTCTGAACCTCATCTGGTCGACGCAGGCGCAAAACCCGAGTATTCACGATATCGCTCTTTTACAGAGTAGGAAGGACAGCGCTGAGCAGTGCGAAGGCAGCTAATTCCGATATTTTCTCGTTGAGTGTGTTGCCATCTTTTAATAAACCATGAATAATGACCTCGCACCCCTCAGCAACGCCCCCTCCCGACCCCGAAGCGCCGTCAGCTGAAGCCGTCTGTGGAGAGGAGCATTTACGTGCTCCCACTACCTCAGCGGCCTCAGACTCGAGAACATGAGCGCCCGAAGCGAGCAAACCGCAGTCCGAAACAGGCTTCGGAACCGTGTCGGGGTCCCGGCATGTACGATGGACGTTCTCCAGCATTTGTCGCGTATATAGCAACTCGTCCTTAAGATTATTATTATCTTCCAGGAGCAGCTTGTTCGCGTTCAACAATTTATTAAACGCACTGATGTTATCGTATAACTGGGTCTCAAGAGCAGAGATACGGGTATTTAATTCCTCCGCACCGGCTGTGGCGCCCCCTTCTGCTGAGGCGGAGAAGACACCACGTGACGCCGAACCCCTGCTCACAAGAGCCTTTAACTCATCAAGCTGATCCTGGAGCATGTCGAAACGCTGAAAGAAAAGCTCAATCGTGCTTACCGGGATCAACATGTTAGAGGCGTCTGGGAGTCGGCGACCCGCACGACAGAGCTATTATAGCTCAGCTGGCTACTATCTAGCTCCTCCTGCTCGGTATTGGAGCGGAGAGGGGAGCTGTTCTTCGCGCCGCTGTTGCCGCGATCACTCGATTGTGCTTTTGCACACGGTGTTGAAGCAGCGCGCCGCATCTGCTGGTGGGGAGAGACGCGAGGTGTTGTTGACTTGCCTCGGAGCACTGGCTTAAGCACGGCACGAACGCTCACCTGATGATAATTGTCAGGAGGCGGAGAGGGCTTCTTTTGCGTCAATTTACACTCTGCTGGGCCGACTTGATAGCACGTGTCGTCGCGGCATGGGTGTGCGCGATCTTCTCGAGTACCTTTGAGAGGAACCAGAGCAACGCAATTGGGCAAAAGTTCTTAACATTGGAAAAAGCGCTGGTCATTCTTAGCGCGATTAACTGTGCCTGCTTCCAGATACTTGGAAAGATTTCTAGAGCGAAGGAGCAGTTAAATAGATTAAGAATGAATTCGCCAATAATTGTGAGAGCCTTGACGACCACCACGCACGGAATATCATCGACACCCCTCGCTTGCGAGGAAAAATGTGATATAGCAAAGAAGACGTCGCTCATATAAACAGGGATAAAATAAAGAACTTCTCGCTTGCAAGTAAAATAGTGTCCTTTGCATTGTCTATATTTTCGAGGGGTGACACCAATAATCCTGCGAAGTGCTCGTTTAGCTTTCCCGGCATAAAACCAAAAAATTCCTCCTCCTTACGCCCAGGCAGGAAGCCGAGATGATGCATTACCTTCCAGATATTTCTATTGTCATCAAGAGCGTCCGATAGTTGTTGGCGAAGGAAGGACTCACGCTCTTGAGCAGAACGCATGTCGACCTTGTTAGTGAGTCGAAGAACCTCATAGAAAAGTTCCGCTCTCCCCGTGCGCTCATAGCGCTTGAGTGTAGCATTGCGTTTATCGATGAGAAGCCTCAGCTGTGGTCCGGACCAAGAAGCATATTTCCTAAACAAATGGAGGCAAACTGTTTTCAAAGAAGCCAATTCATCAATTGCTAATTTTAGATTATTATTAAGAACGCATAAAGCGCCCTCCAGATCGGTTTCGATGGAATTCATGGCTGTCCAGTCACAACAAGACAAGAGGTCGACAAGACTAGATGTGTCCATGCACTTGTAATCCCGGTAAGAGAAAGTGTCACTCGCGGGAGTGGAGGCGTAGATGTCTAGCGAGACATCTATGACACAATGCCTGCCGAAACTAGGCAGCCACTCATTCTTAGAGTCCAGGATCATGTTGTTTTCGTCGATCATGATAAGGTCAATCCACGTGTGAGACGATGAGGTATGATGTGTGGGATCATGCCGGATGATCTAAAGAAATAACTCTTCGGACAGACACTCGATAGTAGCAGCGTCGACTGAGTCAGATAGTAAATCCGAGTTCAGATCACCCATTATGATCTCATGACTAACTTCGCCGCATAAGTCCAGCAATACATCAAAAAGGTCTGTCCTTTTGCATCGGAATTTTTGGGGGCCCGTAAATAACGCCCAGTATCACCGGAGGTGAGTCGACCCTTTGTACACTGCAAAAAAGGTACTCTAGGATTCCAGGTTTTC
This sequence comes from Nasonia oneida, assembly GCA_037356405.1. NCBI lineage: Eukaryota > Metazoa > Arthropoda > Insecta > Hymenoptera > Pteromalidae > Nasonia > Nasonia oneida. The sequence goes on along the minus strand of JAZHPH010000776.1, from coordinate 1,108 downwards.
CTAGACCCATAGTAGCAGAAGAAACAAGCTTTTTAATGATGGCGACGATGCTGGCAAAGTTGCAGCCGATTTGCTTGCCAGGCCCGACTTAGGTCCGTTACTTAAAGTAGTATCAGAGTTATCGACCTTTTCAGTGACAGTCATGCGTGTGTTCGGTTGCGTGAGAATAGCCTGCAAATCAGCAGCAGATGCAAACACGTGCGCGCGTTCGCCCCCCCCCGCCCCCTACGACTATCCAGGAACACGCCACCCACATGTCCCTGTGCAATGGGCCTCAAACTTTTGAGCAGCGGGATTTTTTCCTGGGACATTTTATTTATATAGACTTAATGTACAGTCAAGCAGGCAGCAGCCACCGGGTCTAGAGTCCTGGGCTTGATGTCGTTTGTGGTCAGGTAGTTATTAGCTAGCGTGCATTTCGCTCACATAATTTCCCTAAACAAGCCCGGGCTCGCAAACTTGACCACAATTGATGGCAGCAAACCTCGACGCGTCGCTAAATTTTTCGCGATAGTGTTATTGCTCTAAGCCCGGTCCGGTCTACGCTGGCGCAGTACATGAGTACTGGCGATGTTGCACTTCTGCAGGGCGAAAAGGAAGGTGCTGAGCAGTGCAAAGGCAGCTGCGTCCAAGATTTTCTCGTTGATATTATCACCATTCTAAAATATTTCATGAATTATAACCTCACACTCCTCAGCAACGCCTCCCACCAATCCCGCCAGTAGGTGCCATCCGAGGAAAGGAGCATTTTCGTGATCCGTGCTCCCGCCACCTCAGTAACTTCACGCTCAATAATACTAGGACTCGAAGCTAGCAACGGAAAGCGGTCAAAACCGGCATCGAGCTTGTGTCGAGGTCCTGGCGAGCACGATAGAGCTTTTTATGTATTTGTTTCGTTTGTTGCGTCAAATAATATGCGTAAATACATAGAACATTCGTCATTTGTCAATCACAAACAGATATCTTTAGAAAACTAGATTATATCTGCACAGATGATTATTTGCAGCATCCCATTTATCCAAACCAAATCTGCAGATAACGTCTTGTAAAATTCCTGAATACATAGAGCAGTTGTCATTCCTGATTCACAAACAGATAATTTTCAAAA
>JAZHPH010000775.1:0-22527 GCA_037356405.1 Nasonia oneida | reverse complement strand
AAATTGTTTTACATTTCAGCGTTAGAAAATTTGTTAGCCGACATAACCTCTGATGAAGATGATGATAATATTACAGAATACACATCAAGTGAATATGTTGAACCTACGTCATCGGATGAAGATGAGGAGGAGGAGGAGGTGGAGGAAGAAGAAAGAGAGGCAAGTGAGACGGAAGAGGAGGATGCAGCGCAAGCGCTGAATGCTGTAGTCGATGTACAGTTTGTACCGGCTGAAATGGTTGGGGTGAGCGCTGCCGATGCACACGGAGAGGAGTTGCGGGCGGAGGAGAGCGAAGCCGTAAGGAGAGAAGCAGCAGCAGCAGCGGTGGCTACGGCGCCTGCAGCGGTGGCTACGGCGCCTGCAGCGGTGCGTCTTCAGGTGAATGAGGCGATGGAGGAGGAGGAGGAGGCGGAAGATGAAGCAGTAGAGAGAGCGCAGAATGAGCACGATGCTAGAGCGGAAGAGGCTGAAGATGTACCTGCCAATAGGGATTCTCAGCGCATGGTTAATGTTGACCACCTTCTTGCCACATGTATAGAGCCAACAGCTGCTGCTAATAATATTCTACAGCGCTTGATGGAACGAGCAGCTGATGAAAGCGAGAATATTATTGAGTATGCGGAGCATCCATGTGTTAAAAGACGGCAACAAATCCTCGACTTTTTGGCCCGACCAGTAGAACCCGAAGAACTGCGGTACACAAGAAGAAGCGCTGGAGGATTGGTCACCGAGCATTTTTTTAACCAGGGAAATCCAAGAGATCGTCAAATTAATGAACGTGAGTATTATGCTGTATTTAAATATACATTTTTCTTGAAATAAATTCTTATTTTTAAATATTATTTAAGTTATTCGACGTGGTCTCGAAGGATTTGCAAAGTACTCCAGAGCTTTGAAACAAGATATCATGCGTATCATGTATGTTCGAAGAGCACAAGAAATACGTTGGTTTTTCAATGCTTGTAAAGATAAAAATTCCATACTGTTAGACACTGAAAATTTACCTGAAGTGTTTAATCGTCTGGGACAGAGTTTTTCAGGACCACCAGAAGAATAATTTAAAAATAAGAAAGTGTAAAATAGGGTATTCAATACTTCTGTAGAATCGCAGGATTACGAGGCCGATGAAAGTGATTTTTCTATTCAAGTTGGTAGAGGACAAAGAAGAAGAATTGAAAATTCAAGCAGCAATAATGATGATTTGTCTGACTACGAGCAAAAGGATAATCAGCCCAGTGAGGAGAATGAGGAGGCGGGGGAGGAGGAGATCAGCGAGGAGGATGAGGAGAGAAGCGAAACAGACGATAATATGGATTATCAAGGAGTCGATGAGGAAAGAGAGGATGAGGATATCCAGCCTCCTGGTAATCGTTTTGATATTTTCCAACAAAATTCGCATTATATATCTAAGTATAAAATAGAAGGTAGACGTATTGTGCTAAAAATAAGATCTCCACCGAAGGATGGATCTATAAATCCGATAGTTTGGTTGGAGTTAGTTATTCGCGATATTTATTCTTATATAATTTCATTATGTAATGAAAACGACATGATTGGCGTCTCCGTTAGAAGTTTAAATTTTGCACGAGGCCCGGGTGGGTTATCTTTACGATTAGTAAATAATTTTTTTTACAATGATTTATGGAATTTAATAAGTGGATTAGCTCAGAGTAATGAGGATTTTCAAATAGATGAGAGCTTTATTCTAACATTAACACTTGTTAATATACCTAATGGTGGCCGAGGTGGAAGTAGAAAGAGGATGAGTGTTGATAGCTTATCTCAAAGATCGGTTGTATCTATAAGAAATAACGATAATTTATGCTTGCCAAGAGCTTTAATTGTCGGGGAGGCTTATATGATGTATAAAAAATTCTTTTCAAACGAAGCCATTGATACTTGGAATATTGTCAGAGATAGCAGACGTGGTATGCAAAAAGAGCGCGCAAATCTCCTTACTATTAATGCAAACGTCGTAATTCCTGCAAACGGGTGCGGTATACGAGAAATAGAGACGTATCAGCGGTATTATGTTGCAAAAAATATCGCTATTGTAATCTACGATAGTTTATCTTTTGGAAGTGGAGAACCGCCCTTTTACGATGGAAGACCTCTGTTAAATTCAAATTCTTTTGACGTTATAAATCTTTTGTACGACGCGCGAAGGCGTCATTTCGATACAATATTAAATTTAACCAGTGCTGCACGCAATCGTTTTTTCTGCGAACATTGTAATAAAAGCTATAGATACGTAGATGAGCATAGATGCACAGCCAAATGTGACAGGTGTTTTTGTGCGCCAACGTGTAATTCTAATATATATATTATAAAGTGTGTAGAATGTAACCGAGAATTTTACGGATAAATATGTTTCGACCGTCACAAAACAGATGGGTCATACAAAAAAAAAATAAATAAAAAAATATGCGATGTAGTAAAAGTTTGTAATATGTGTTGCAAACGAATTAATATCTACAAGTCAAAGCACGAGTGTGGAATCAATTGGTGCAACTTATGTCGCGAAAAACATGATGTAAATCAGCTCTGTTATATTCAACCCATTGGACGTAATGTTAACGCACAGATTAATCGTAAATCCCCAAAGAAAAATTTATTTATTTTTTATGACTTTGAGACGCGTCAAGATTCTGCTTACCGTGAACATACAGAGATAAAAATACACATTCCAAATCTATGTGTTGTACAATAGGTTTGCGATGATTGCATGGATGATGAAAATATAAATATACTATGCCATACGTGTGGTGTAAGAGAGCATATATTTCGTGATGATCCAGTTAAACATTTAATAGGTTTGACAGTACGCGAGAAAACTACCTTCGGTCAAATAATTTGTATTGCTCATAACTCTCGTGGGTTTGGTGCGCAATTTATTTTGAGAGAAATCGTTGAAAATACCTCAATAGTACCGAACGTAATATTGAATGGACAAAATATAATTATGCTTCAATGCGGGCGAACAAAATTTATTGATAGCTTAAACTATTTTCACATGAAATTAAGTGCTTTACCACAAACCTTTTCTCTACCGCCAGCTAGCACAAAAGGATATTTTCCTCGTCTATTCAATACTTTAGATAATCAAAATTATGTTGGGGCTTTACCCGAAGCATCGTTCTATGCGCCTAATGCCATGTCGACGTCTGAGAGGGAAAAGTTTATTGTATGGTATGAGGAGAACCGAAATACTTATGAGTTTGATTTTCAACGTGAAATACTCGATTATTGCCGTATGGATGTAGAAATTTTAAGACTTGCATGCATGGCTTTTCGGAAAATTTTCATTAAGTGCGGGAATACTTGTCCGTTTACAGAGGCAACGACCATAGCTTCTGCATGCTCCATTGTGTATAGAAAAAATTTCTTACGCGAAAAAACTATCGGTATCATTCCAGCAGGTGGATATCGACGCGCTGATAATCATTCGCAAAAGTCAATACAGTGGCTGTTACAGTGTGAAAGTGAGATTGGTCGGGAAATCATACACGTGGGTAGAGCACGTGAATTTATGCTTTCAGAACGTGTAGATGGCTATTTACCTCCGGAAAATGACAATGCAAATAAATGTATTGTCTTTGAATATCAAGGCTGTTACACACACGGTTGCCCTATTTGCTTTAATAAACGACGAGATAAAATAATGTCATACGGCAGAACTATGGATGAGTCGTACGAGAATACTTTTCGGAAAATTCAAAAAATAAAAGCCCTGGGTTTTCGAAATTCGAGAAACGAAGTTCGAGAGATATGGGAATGTACTTTTGATCGGATAAAAGCAGAGAATCACGAAATCTATGAATATGTAACACAGCATCCTCTTATGAGTCGTATAACGTTGAATCCGCGCGATGCTTTTTTTGGAGGTAGAACGGAGAATATAGTTACTGAGTACACGATCGGAAATAACGAAAAAATTCAATATACAGATATATGCTCTCTTTATCCGTACGTGTGTAAAAGAGGTCGATTTCCCGTGGGACATCCGCGAATTTTAATTGGTGAAGACTGCAACGAATTAACGCAGGGGAATAACAATAATCTCAACAATATTAAAGGATTAGTTAAATGTAGTATCTTACCACCGCGCGACCTGCACATTCCACTCTTACCAATTAAAATGCACGGACGTCTTCTTTTTGCTCTTTGCCGCTCATGCTGCGGAGAAATGCAGCAGTGTGAATGCAATCACGAAGACCCAAAAATGCGTGAATTCACGGGCACCTGGGTTGCTGATGAGTTGCGTAAAGCTGTTGAACTCGGTTACAGTATTACGAAAATTTATATTATTTGGCAATATGAGATGACACAATATAATCAAATTGATGATAGCGGAGGTCTTTTTGCTGAATACGTAAATACTTTCTTAAAATTCAAGCAAGAGGCTAGCGGATGGCCCTCATGGTGTACTGGTGAAGCAACTAAATTACAATACATTGAACAGTATAGACTCGATGAGGGTATAACTTTGGATAAAAATAATATCGAAAAAAATTCAGGGTTACGAGCTGTTGCTAAGCTCTGCTTAAATTCGTTTTGGGGTAAGTTTGGACAACGGAGTAATTTGAAACAAACTGAAGTTGTAAAATCACGTGAATCTCTTTTAAAACTTCTTACTTGTCCGGAAAGAGATGTTAATGATATACTAGCAATTAATGGTGAGATACTGTACGTGAATTGGCAATACAAGGATGAGGCTGTCACTCCTGACCCGCATACGAGTGTCGTGATTGCGGCTTACACCACTGCTCAAGCACGTTTAGAACTATATAATTACTTGAGAAGGTTGGGTGATCGTGTTCTTTATTATGACACAGATTCTTGTATATTTGTTTCGCATGACGATGCTTCGGATGAGTATAAACCTTTTATTGGCTCTAAACTAGGTGATATGACAGATGAACTTTGTGGTTATGGTGAAAATACGTATATAAGTAATTTTGTTTCGGGAGGACCAAAGTTTTACGCTTACACAGCTGTAACACCCAATAAAGATGATAAAATTGAATGTTGTAAAGTAAAAGGTATCTCATTAAACATTTCAAACGGTGTAAAAATTAATTTTGATAGCATTAAGAATTTGATTAACGATGCCTTTGCAAACGAAGATCACGAATCTGAAAAAATGAATGATGAATGTAGTAAAATACGCTTAAAATTCAAAGCTATCAGAAGAACTAAAATGCATGAAGTTGTAACGCGTGAAGAATCGAAAACATGTTGTGTTGTATTGAAAAAACGACGATACCTTACGTCACGTAAGTCTCTACCTTTTGGATATAAGAATAATTAACTTTTTGGATGTATTTATTGTAAATAAAAATAAACATAAATTTTTATATAATTTCCTTATTTTTCCATTTAAAAGATCCCTAACACATTTTTATATCCTCAGTATAGCTTCTGTCATCGAAGAGAACGCTTCTTATGGAAATTTAGCTCATTTTAACGCATAATTCAGCTTACTCGCGTTGTTATTTAGCTTGTTGGATACGAATATCAGCTTAAACAGCGGTAATAACAGCTTGTGATTCAGCACACGTAAAATTAGCTTATTTTTACGTGTGCCGCGCCGCGCCGCCGCCGCCACCGACCGTCCGCGTGCCATAAGCTTATTTTAAGGAAAATCTCTCATGTGTGTGTGTGTGTGTGTGAGTACTCGGCAAAATGGATATGCGATTCAAACATCCGTTTACGTGTATCGTTAGCGGAACCACGGGATGTGGTAAAACAGTTTTTGTCAAAAGGTTTCTTCGACATCTTCCACTCATGTGCAGTGTAACTTTTGATCGGATATTACTCTATTATGCCGAGTGGCAGTCTACGTATGAGACAGACTTTGTTCCAGAAGGCATAAGTAGGAAGAGTAGAAAAAAAATTGTTGAATTTCACGAGGGATTACCTCAGCCTTCAGATTATTCTCAAGACAATGAAAAGAAAAAATTATTAATTATCGATGATTTAATGAGAGAATCTTCCAATAACATTATTCTCGATTTATTTACAAAGGGAAGTCATCATAAGAATTTAAGTGTGATTTTTATTACACAAAATCTTTTTCACAAAGGAGCTGGTCAACGCGATATCTCATTAAATGCAAATTACCTTGTTATTTTTAAAAATCCACGTGATCGTTCGCAAATACAATATCTAGCGCGTCAAGTCTATCCCGAAGACCCAAAATTTTTACAAGAAGCGTATCTCGATAGTACGTCAACTTCTCATGGCTATCTTTTGTTGGATTTGAAACAGTTGACCGAGGATGAATTTCGTTTCTGTACCTCTGTTTTTCCCGATGATAAATTGAGTTACGCATATGTACCGAAGAAGAATAAGAAATTCCGATAAAAGTAGAGGATTCTATGATTAAAGCTTCAGTCTGATTGAAACAATGGCCGAGAGAGGAGCGTCTGTGAGAACCGATAGTCGTAGACAGCGTAGAAGACAGCGTGGAGGTGGTGGTGGTGGTGCTGCTGCTGCTACTGAAGCAGAAGAAGAAGAAGATACAAGGTGTGGATGCCTACCAAAGCATTTTACAAAAAAGTGTGTTGCAGTATTGAATGCTCTTTGGCATGCAGATAGTCAACAGCGCTTAGCACTGTTACGTGTAGCTGATAAAAAACTCATTAAAAGCATATGCCAGTGGGTGTTAAATGTATTGCGCGGAGTCGTTAAAATAAAAAACTCACACAAGTCAAAGTTAAAAAAAACATAAAAGTGTTTTGAGAAAATTATTAAATAAATCCAGTAGTAATAACAGTGAAAAAGAGTGGAAAAAAAAAGAAACGCGTCCTTATTCAAAACGGTGGTGCCTTTTTACCAATGTTACTTGCACCAATTATAGGTGCACTTGTGTCAAAAATATTTGGAGTCTCTGGAAATTAAAATATGGAGCACGCTCGTAAAATGGTCATTGTACCAGAGGAAACATACGAGAGAGTAACGAAGCAACAGCATCAACAACAACAACAACAACATATATTAGAAGAGTCGAGTAATGCTTTAGAGTCAACGATACAGACAAAGGGTGATAATTTAAGTCGTCTCGATGCTGAGATACACGATATACTTTTTTCAAAAAGTATCACCGATGAACGTGAAAAATGTCAAAAATATTTACAAATTTTAGGAAGATATCTTCATTTTAAAAATTTGGAACGTCAGGAACTTTTATCAGATGCAAATATACTTGATGTAGAGCATGAAAATAAAGATATATCGAGTCCATTGTCCGATGAAGCGATACTTGCAAGCATTTCCAAGGGTTATGTGAGAAAAGCACGTTTATTGCTTCAACGTTGGAAATCAGCATCGCATCGTATTAAATGGGATAATTCAGGTACAGTTAGCATTGATGATAAAGCTATACCACACTCAAATATTATAGATTTACTAGAAGACGTGGTACGGAGTAGACCTGTTGAAGAACCTGTAGGAAGATTTCAATTAGCTAATTTTATAGCAACAACTGACACTTCACCCAAATTAATAAGTAATCCAGAGGTGATAAAAATTAGTGAAAGTTTGAAACGTGCATTAAACAAAATTCCTTCAACCAAGAGAAATAATTCCGAGAGCGTTCAGACTTTGGAACAAGGTACTAGACTCGCGGCCGCACAACGCTATAGTGCACGTTTGAATAAGAAAAAATCCATACCGCAAAAAGCAGACAACAAGTGGCTGGCTTATAAAATTTAACATGTCTTATGAAAATCAATACTTTGACACTAGACACGAGACTGGATACGCTGGTGCACGTAATCTGTTACGAATCAATGGTAAAAATAAGAAGAGGAAAAGCGAGGTTAATGAGTGGTTAAGTAATCAAGATGCATACACACTACACAAACCTATTAGACGAAAATTTCCTAGATTGGTGTACAATGTCACTAATGTGGATGATTGTTGGGAAATGGATTTGTGTAACATGCAATCTCTCAAAACGTATAACGATAATTTTGCGTATTTACTTGTAGTCATAGATGTTCTCAGTAAGTATGCTTGGGTCGAGCCTTTACGTGACAAAAGTACAAAAAGTGTTGTAGCTGCTTTCGACAAAATCTTAAAAAGAGCCGATGGGCGACGCCCAATTCTTATACAAACTGATCGAGGCAAAGAGTTTGTCGGATCAGATTTTCAAAATTATATAAAACAACACAAGATTAATTTTCGAGTAGTACGTAATCCCGATGTTAAAGCAGCCGTCGTCGAACGTCTAAATCGCACGCTCAAAGAACGTATGTTCAGATATTTTACTCACAAAAATACGCATAGGTATATCGATGTTATTGAAAATATCGTTTACGCGTATAATCACACTATGCATAGTGGTACTAAAATGGTTCCGGCAGTTGTAAATATTCGTAATGCAGTTGTGGCAAGAAAAAATTTAGAAGAAAGAGCTCTTAGTCAGAGAAAAAAGTCTAGAGCACATATATACAGCGTGGGTGATCATGTTCGCATCAGTCGGTTGAAAGGCACCTTCGATAAAGGTTACGAAAAGAATTACAGTGAAGAGATCTTTATGATTACCCGTGTCTCACGTCGTCAAAATCTCTTCACCTATGAATTGACTGATTTAGAAGGTGAAATAATCGACGGATTTTGTTATCCCGAAGAACTAGCTCGAGTTGGCGATGATCGTTTGTCAAAAAATAAGGAATTCAAAGTGGAACATGAGATCAAGAGTAGGGGACGTGGTGTTAAAAAACAAGTTTTTGTAAAGTGGCTTGGCTATCCTGATAAATTTAATTCGTGGATTAAAGCAAGCGAAATCGTTACACTTTAAACATGGCTGAGGACGAATGTTATTTGATATGACCGAGTAACAATAGTATGAAATATTTTTCTGAAAATACAACATCTTGCTTCACCACGCACTTATCGCACGAAGTACGTCTGCATGGTAAGTGGAGTGTTGCTCTCACGGAAATCAGCATACCATGCACGATGATGCATATTCAGAAACACGAATGTAATATAAAGTTTGTTAACGCACGTAGAATAGCAGTTGCAAGAAAGAGAGACATATCTGAATATTTACCGGATTTGACAAACGACAAACACAACGATGCCATATTTCCACCAGGTGTTTACGAGAATCTCAACAATCTCACAGAAGCTATAAACAATATACCTGAATCTCACTTACGTATTGAACAGGCAAAGAAAAAAAGTGGTTATTACAATTTACATAAAAAGTGTGTATGTAAGGAAACTCATTTTTTAGCTTGAGCGAAAAGGTCAAACGAATATTTGGCTTTGAGAATGAAAAATATAGAAATCAGGAATTTATACCCATGATTCCATCTGTAGAGTCGAAAAAAATGCAACATTGGTAGGAAACAGACCTGGTTGTTTGGCAAGAGCGATAGCTGATCAATTTTTCGTTTACTCAGATACTTGTATTCCGTACACAGTCGGTGACGTTCAAGCATCCCTTTTGCGCATAGTAACACTCGATAATTCAAAATATAAATTTGGTGCGAGAGTGGTCAAATAATTTGCACCGGGAATTTATCTACCTTTGTTAAATAACACATTTCAGAATATAATAATAGATATAAGAGATGAAAATGGGAATCATATACCATTCGAGTACGGGACGTTGTCCATAACACTACATTTCAAGCGCATTCTCTGGGGAAAAAATGGCTTACTACGCAGAATACTATGCCGATCAAATCGGTGGTGGTGGTGATGGTGGAGGAGGAGTACGTCGAGTGTTTGCAGGTTCAACTTATCAGCGAGGTCATGGTGGAATCGGCAGCTTTTTGAGTGGATTATTTCGAAGAGTTTTACCTTACATTACGAGTGGTGCTAAAGCCGTTGGAAAAGAAGCTATAAGAGCAGGAATGCATGTACTAGATGATGTGGGAAATCACGGAAGCAATTTTAAACAAGCTGTAAATATGCGCATGCGTGAGTCCGGTAAAAATCTTAAGCATAAAGCCGCTGATAAAATTGCCGCTTTGATGAAGGGATCAGAATATAAGATACGCGCTAAAAAGCGGAAGCGTCAATCGTCCAAGAACAGCTGTACGCATCAGCAGTAAAAGTGTCCGTGTAAAGAAGAAGAAGAAGAGCCGTGTCAGTGTTCGCAAATCTACGAAAAAGAAAGCGGGTATGAATAAGCCAAGGAAGAAGAGAAAACAACGCAGTGTGAGCGATATTTTTGGATCTACATAGATATTATTTAATATGGCTTTTCTACACTCAAACTCACGCGAATGCATGAAATCAGAATTAGATTTATTTACATTACCACCTACACAGACTTCGGTGGAAAGCTCTCAATTTATACATTATAAACCAGTTTCTTCGCTAACAGACGATGGACCGTTGGAATTCGTCGTTCCAGCTGGTAGTGATTATCTCGATCTTGCATACATAATGCTAAGCATTCGTATGCAGATAGAGCCAAATGTTGAAATAACAGAAGCAGCTAAAGCTACAGAGTATCCGAAGGTAGCAGCAATAAATAACACGTTACATTCGCTATTTAACCAAATAGACGTTTTCTTTAATCAAAAATTGGTTTCACCACCAAACAATGCTTATCCTTACCGAGCTTACATCGAAACACTGTTACATTATTCAAAGAGTAGTATGGAATCACATCTCACGAGTGGACTCTGGTATGCGGATACCCCTGGAAAATGGGCAGCGCCTCCCAATACCAAACGTACTGATGTAATGCAAATATTGGTCAGTGTAACCGTCAGTATTTTACCCAGAATGGTAAAACTGTCGATTTACTCAGTCATTTGCATTGCGATGTTTTTAATCAAAATAAATTTCTGTTAAATGGTGTTGAACTGCGATTACGATTGGTTAGGAGTAAGGATGCTTTTTGTTTGATGGATTTTACAGATGATGATAAATTTACTATACGCATTAAGGAAGCTTCACTGATTGTGCTTCGAGTTAAAATAAGTCCAGGTGTTATACTAGCTCATGCTAATGCACTTACAAAAGCCACTGCTAAATACGCAATCAATCGTGTGGAGGTGAAGGCATTTACAATGCATAGAGGTATTCTTGGCGATACACTGGACAACGTTATTCTCGGTCAAATACCCAAAAGAATAATCATTGGATTTGTGGATAACAAGGCATTCAATGGAAATAGAAAGTTTAATCCATTTAATTTCCAACATTTTAATATAAACTATATTTCTCTTTATGTGGATGGTGTCCAGATTCCCAGCAAACCATTGCAGCCTCGATTTACGGGTAAAAGTCAATTATTTATCGACTCGTTTCATACACTATATTCTGGGACTGGAATTCATTTTCTAAACGAAGCATTAATTATCTCACGATCGGAGTACGATGAAGGGTATACATTATTTGCTTTTGATCTAACACCTGATTTATCAGCAAATTCAGTTTCTCATTGGAATTTAATCAAGCACGGCAGTGTTCGTGTAGAGGTAAAATTTGAAAGAGCACTTGTATCTACAATCAATTGTATAATTTACGCCGAATACGACAATGTCTTGGAAATAGATTCAAGTAGGCAAATAATAACGGATTTTAATGCATAATACCGTTAAAGCGATGGAAAAGTAAGAGGAGAAGGTGGAGAAGGAGAAGAGGGATGGGGAAAGAAGCAACAGCAGCGCCTCTATGCTATAGATGAGCAAAAAAGCTAAACGTCATACTCTTAGTGACGTTTGAGAAGTGAGCGAGTTTGGATCGACTGTGTCAATTTTTTATAGTAACATGGATTACGTTATCAATATTCAGGGTTTGAGAGACCGTAACAACAAGTTTACACCTAAAGAAGTTGGTGTACTTGGTTTAGAGCACAGAATCGTCCAACATTGGATAGTTAAGGAACCCCATAGATTTGAAGAACTTGCAACTGGACTTAAAAGAACTAACGACTACATTTCTAATCATTTTCATGGAATTCGTTGGCATGAAGGTGACATCACCATTGAACAACTACAGTATCATTTACAACAAATAGCCAAAGTGGGTATACGTATTTTTACACGCGGTCATGACAATTGGAGATTCCTGGAGACTGTAATGTGTCGAGAAGTTGTGAACGTTGAAGAAATGTATGCCCCGAATTTTGACGAATTGAAAATAAATTATTCAGGTAACTTCATGTGTTTAAATCATGGCATTCAAGGTATAAACTCCAGTCGCGATTGTGCTCTCAATCATGCATATGTGTTACGAAAGTGGTTACACTCTATAGCTGAAGGTATAACACAAGATTCTGCACAGAAATTGAGTGATGCATTGTATTGCAAACTAAACTCGCGGGTACGTACAGCTACTTCATCGTCTATTTACGCGACACACGAGGAGGACGTAGTCGATCATTGCTGAAATAATAATAATAATAGAATGAATACACAAGAATTACTAAAAGCTCTTGACCCGTTAACCGTCAAGACAGTTGGCGTGTATGCTGCGGATAGAATTCCAAACGTTTTGGAATACCCCGCGGCCATCATAGCTAATACAGATGATCACACGAAGAAAGGAACATATTGGATTGCTATCTACATAGACTCAAACGGTTATGGAACATACTTTGACAGTTACGGACTACCACCAATGTCCCAACATCATCTTAAACGACTCAAAAGAAATTGCAAGTGGTATCAGTGGAATAAAAAAAAGTTGCAAAGTTTTGATTCACAGGTGTGTGGCCAGTATTGTGTTATGTTCCTTTACCATATGGTTAGGCTACCTAACTTACGCGCGTTTTGTCATAAGTTCTCGCGAGATTCACGAAAAAATGATGCCGTAGTTGTATCGTTCTATAAAAAGCTGTTACGAAATAATAATCATCGTGTACGCTCGAAAGATGTTAGGAGGTTTGGAAGTGAAGCCTCGCGCGGCTCAGGATTTTGTAATCAAACATGTACTTCGAGAATGTATGTAAAGTAATAATAATAATTGTCAGATACCATGTAGTAAAAAATATGAATAAAGTGTAATCTTTCATAATATAAAAAATTTTCATTTATAGAGCCTTACTCATTCCTTTAATTCCATACTGTAGTACTATGATATCTTTTTTCCTGTTGCATCACACCTCGCTGTATAGTTCTAAGTACATATACATCGGGATTTATTAACGGTTATAATACTAACATCCGGTGATATTTACTGTTTAGTTTTATATTCCATTTCAATCTTTATCTGTAAGAGAAAGAGAAGCTGATAAAACTGACGGTTGTAGTAGTAGTAGAGTAAACATCCTGTTCTTAAAAACTCGGAGAAATGTAACCGTAACCTTTGACGGTTAACGAATGTGATACTTCCTTTGTGAAGTTCTGAGAATACACGCGCAGAAAATCTCTCCCCACTGCATTCGATCATTTTACTTTGAGGTAGTGGGGGGTAAAATGTATAAAAGAGCTTGAAGAGTGAGGAGCTCCATCAGTTCTTTCGTGAAAGTTTGAGAGATCGTTTGCTAAGTGTAACTCTGTATATTGTGCCTCTTGTTTTTCGTGCCATGGCCCAATCAAGTGTCAGTGCTCCATCTCGTGTGCAGAACGTTCTGCCAAATATGCTGCTCTCCACGTCCTACGCCATTAATAAGTCAAACTCGAAACGCGTTACTCTTGGCTTAGAAAGTTACCAGGGAAGCTATCGACCAGTGGTGAAACTCTCAACGTCTACAACATGTTTTAAATCCATCAAATTTGATGCATCTGGCTGGAAGGTCTTCAAGAATTACTTTGATCTTATAAATTGCTATTTCCAAGATGCGTACAGATTCCAAAGTGAATACGCTCGACCAACGAAGGTGTACATGGAGAATCATGATCTGATGTTTACTTCTACATACAATACCAAATCCATATTGATAGAAGAAAGACCTGTCGGAACATCCATCTTTCCAAATCTTTTGATTGACGAAGAAAACGATGTACTGCATACAGTTAGTGCTTCCCATTTCAATGACTACACTGGTGGTGGTGGTGGTGCTGCTGCTGCCGCTACTGTTACTGATGGTGAGAATCAACCACCACGAGCAAAGAAACAAAAAACAGCTTATCATCAACCATCGATATGCATGCAGCAAGTCACTTTTGACGGGTTAAAAATTGTCTCACAGTGTATTGACGAACGTATGAGTAAACTTGAAGAGTGTGTTGATAAAGTGAATGAAATTGTTTCTCATATTAAGAAGTTTATAATTGACTGTATTAAAAACGATGGTATTGAGAAAGACCCTAATTCTATACTAAAGACGTATGAGATGTTTCAACAATATTATACTTTATACACTGAAAATATTAAAATTATAATTCACGACAAGTTTAAAGATACTATTGAGGAAATAATTTTAAATATAATCTTATGTGAAATAGCTGCTTTTCAATTGTTTGATATATATAAAGACATGTATACTGCCATAATTAAAGTATAAATATACATGCTATTTTTTGTCATTACGCTTTGTACATATCTTCCTATCTTGTAATAAACCAGAAAATGTTAAAATATTCACTTTTTGTGACATCATCTAAACCTCCCACCCTACTGCCACTCCTTACGACTCTTTATAAATATCAACTGTGCATAAGTATGTTCTCATTGCTTCGCGTACACTTGACCATATATATATCACATCAGTATGACATATAGTAAATAAGTACTGCCAATCTTTGCGCAGATAGCTTGCTTAAACTCAGTAAAAATACTTTTTGGAAATATTGAATTCAAATCATATCTCATTAACATCTATTGTATGTTCATTTAAACAATACATTCCAAATTTTTGGATTTTAATTTTAAACTTTTTTGACGATTTCATCCGTTTCAGATTCACAAGATTTAGAACTTGATAGTTTGATCAATTTGGTATTCGAGTTTCTGATATACGACACTGTATAAATAATGCAAATGGTGAATGAAAGTTATAAAATAAATGGTGTAAAGTAAAAATAAAGTCTTAAGACATTCTCTAAATACGATAACTTTATATTTACAGAGTTATTCTTTCATCAATCTTTTCTTTTTCGAGATTTTGATCGGATCTTTCTGATTATTATATATCTTTTGATATAAGAAAATTGCTCCTGCAGCAAAATAATTAAGCTTTGAAATATTTAAAATAGCATTCACATACTGTATTTTAAAACAATATTTTATTTATTGGAACAATGAATTTCGTAGGAGGAAGCTACGTGCCAATGAATTGGCAGCAGTTTTTACTTGCATAAACTCAAATTAAAATCTAATTTTTTTTCTCAGTTTACATTCAGACGCACAGACAAAATCAAAAATAAAATTTTTACTTCCAATAGTCGATGTCCAGGTGTCAAAATCACCTCCCGGATAGCGAGACATGGTTTATTATACAACACACTTAGTATACAAAAATGTACCAAAAGAAAATCTCCATGAATGCAAAACTTTGTATATAAATAGCCAGGATAGTGCCTTTTATAGCTTAGTCTGAAGCATAGAGATCGGTAAAACATAAAAAATATTTATGAAATATAATTTCTATATTTTTTTAATTTACTTTTTATTTCGAAGGATGATAAATGTGATTGTTAAACTATAGCAGACTGAGCATTAATAAACGTAAATTAATAAAAGTCAGTTTAGACTACACCGATTTCCATATTGCCCCGATGTTTGTATATACAGTCTACGCATGCGCAACTTTGTATATAAATAGTCAGGACAGTGCTTTTATAGCGCAGTCCGTTTTCGCCCTGTGAAGTGGAGAGGTCGGTAAAACATGAAAATATTTCAATAGTATAATTTCAATATTTTTCTAATTTACTTTTTATTCTGAAGGATGATAAACGTGATTGCTAAACTATACGAGACTTAGCATTATCTAACAAGTCACTTAAGACTACATCGATTTCCATATTCCCTCGATGTTTGTATATACAGTCTACGCATGCGCAACTTTGTATATAATGTAACTGGGGTTTTCGTGCTACTTCAGTTATGGTGCGATCCTTCGCCCGGGGCTTGGATAATAACCCGGTGGTGCCTGGCGCTCCTCGTGAGCGCCAGAGTCTCGCGACTCTTTGTTTCCCGGCACGAAGTTTTTTTCGACGTGATTTGTGCTCGGCTAGCAGCAGCCCCGAAAACGGTAAACAGAGGGCGGTTCGGAATAATAGAGACACGTGGTTTATCAGACGGAACTGTATTTTCCTCTCTTAAAAAAATGATGGCCTTTGTTTTGAAGCATTTAATACGTGATTCTGATTGGTTGCTGGATGGTTGCCTAGGCAACGAGATCAGAACCGCGTTTTAAATTCATAACCCTCAAAACAGTCATAACTTATAACCCTGGTAGAAATGTTTGAGGTGTTTAAAATGAAATGTGGAAACCTTTTTAGTAAAATTTTAGTAAAAATTAATCATTACCAAGAGTGTGTAGTATTACAACATGTGTATTGAAAAGTGGCACCCTAACCCTATTTGAAGTAGTAATAAAGTGTGTGAATATTATTTAATTTTTTTTTTTTGAAATATCAGTGAGAAGTTCAATTAAAAGAATAAAGAGTTTGAAGATACACCGTGTCTCTGTGCCCAATGTCGCCCTCGGTGAGGTTTGAGAGGTGAATTTAAAGAAAAGTTCAGTACCGAGTCAGTAAGTTTAAGTCTATCATTATACAATGCTCTTTGAATTGTAAAAAGTCTACTAGACAACTAAAATATGACACTGCCACTTCCTATGTTACCTAGAAATATGAAACCTAGATGATTCTGATTTCGTTCATATTTTCACATCCAGTCTCATGCGAATTTTTTAATTGAGCAGGTCAAATTTATCTTATAGCCAGTTACGCAGAAACTACTATCTCTAGCACATTGTATTTCTGGTTTCTAGCATATTTTTACATGACGAAAGTGATAAATGTTTTGGCTTTTTTGTCAAGGTATTAGGTAATTAGAATTTTGACTTTTAATAGTTGTGATTCTGATTTCGACTCCGACACTGATGTGAATGCAAACTCATGCTATATGACTAAATAATTATCATGGGTGTTGTAATCGAACATAAAAGTATTTCAGTTAACGTTGATTCAATTTTAAATATCTTCCCACAATCACAAAAGAAATCTATATGCAAAATATGAGCTTTCTAGACCTGTTAGTTTTCGAATGAGAAAAAATGCAAAAATGGAGAAACAGGTATCGGTCTCAAAATCTGTCACAACTGTTAAAAGTCAAAATTCTAATTAATGCCTTGACAAAAAAGCTAAAATACTTATCACTTTCTTCATGTAAAAATACACTGGAAACCAGAAATACAATGTGCCAGAGATGGTAGTTTCTGTGTAACTGTCTACAAGCAAAATTTGATATGCTAAATTAAAAAATTCATATGGGCCTCGATGTGAAAATATGATTGAAAACAGTTAAATCATAATCATGTAGGTTACATGTTTTCTAGGTAGCATAGTAAGTATCTGTGTAAAATTTCAGTTGTATAGCTTTTTTATAATGCAAATAAATGGCATTGTAATGATAGACAAACCCACTGACTCTTATACTGAACTTTTCTTCAAATTCATTATTCAAACCAATGATGACGACATTGAACATTATTAATATATTTATTAAAAAATAATTTTGTAACATGTTACATGCTTATAAAATATTAGCAGACGTTAGTGTGCCGCCCAACACTTATGGTAGATTTTCTACCAGTGTTATTAGACAGAGATAGAATCAAGAGCACGTGAAGCGCGCCTTTATTCCTAGTCTTAATAAATTCTCACAACTTATAATCGACTCAAACAAATCACTAAGATAACCCGTGAACAAAGGCAACTCCGATAAGCAAATACCCGTACACGAATGATATCCCGCGTGACTCACGCGCGTCTCAAGGCTCAAGAAGCAACTAGATCACACACACTAGCTCGCACTTTTCGTTTCTCATTTAATCACACAATTACGTCGCACGCGAATTCCGCAAACGCCGAACGACTTATCCTAGAATTGCCCGACCACCTTACGCGCCGTGCGTCCAGGTCTCAGCGCCAAGTGTTAACCTACGTTTTCACAAAATAACTCTACACTTCTATCATAAAAATTCTTAATTTTACAATTCGCTTATTACTCGAGAAGATAACCCTTATAAATGAAATAACCCTTTATTCAACGGAACACAATAAAAAAAGATAAAGAGATAAAGACAGCGATCCGGAGATTGCTAACGCATACTTGAGATAACCTTTTCGTTCGCGAAACCGAACGTGAAACTGCCGTTCACCCGCGAGACGGATACGACCGGAGAAATCATAAAACGATTCACTGACCTTAAATCCTTTTAGCTGAAACACCGGGTAAAGTTAAAGTTGAGGTACGTCCGTTCGGGAGCAGTCAAGACAGACGAGTGTCGGCTTGAGCGCTCGCGGCTTGCGGCCGCCACTCACCCCCCCCCCCCCCAGTTCAGCCCGCAAATATGTATATACATAAATAAAAAAAATACTATTATTATTTTAATTTGCCCCGCCTTGGTCTTTATAGGAAAAATCAAAATAAAAAATTGAAATATTTACAACGTTGGAATACTTGTATCTCACTAAGCGAGTATAATAACAGAATTTTAAATATGGCAAAAAATTGCTCAGGGGCTATTTCAATTTGCCCTGCAGCCAAATATCAAAAATATTCAATTATTATTAGAGAATTCCGACATTTCAACACGTCACTGAGACACTGAATAATCGAATAGTAGTATCGATAGATCGAAATATAGACCTATACGAGATACATATGATGTTGACATATACCTAGCCTCATTTTGCAACTTCTATAGACTCTCTGATTAGTACAACAGGTGTTTATTGCAATATAATAAAAGCCAGAAATAAAAATAAAGTTAATCATTAAACAAAATTTAAAAAAAGATGGAAAGTGTGTACAAACGTAGACGTGGAATAGAGTGGGAGAGTTGTTTGTACAAAAGGTTGATAAATTATTTACGATCAAATCAAATGTGTATTGACAACATCAACATTTCTATTGAAGATGTCAAAAAGTTAAATGTCGAAATTTTTCCCAAGCATGGTCATAGAAAAAAGTACCAAGACAATGTTTTGGATTTTTTGCAGCAATATTCAGATATTATCACCAAAGATGTTTCAGGTATCTAAATTATTCTTCAAATTATTCGTTGAACTGACATAATTTTTTCATACAAAAACGCAGCTGTTGTTTATAATTTAATGTGTATATTTAATTTCACAGCTGAACCAAATAACACAATCAGTGCACCAAAATTAAAACTATGGTTGGCATATAAAGAAAAGCTTGTTTCAGCAATGATAAATGCCAATGTGAGAATGGAAATAACTCAAGTTGTCAAGGATCATACTTACAAGATTCCTTACAATATACGAAGAATAATTATCTGCAATATTTATAATATTTAAGATGAGCAATGTGAGCAGTGGATGATTCAGTACTTGATAAATGTACTGTCTTTCAATCGACAAGAAATTTGTGATGAATTGAAAAAATTACTTCAAAACTGTTCAACTATAAGCAGTGAAAGTTTGCACGAACCTTTTACAGGGTTTACAGATGATGAAGTACAAAAGTCTAAATCTTATAAAAATACTGTTGATACCTTTGTTAAAAGCAGTGAAAGTTTGCATGAATCTTTTATAGGGTTTGCAGATGATGAAGTACAAAAGTCTAAATCTTATAAAAATACTTTTGATACCTTTGTAAATAAACAATGTGTAAACGATAAAGAAGTTTCA
Source organism: Nasonia oneida (assembly GCA_037356405.1). NCBI lineage: Eukaryota > Metazoa > Arthropoda > Insecta > Hymenoptera > Pteromalidae > Nasonia > Nasonia oneida. Next base: position 2,779 of record JAZHPH010000775.1, on the reverse strand, counting down.
GAGATCATATTGACTAATATGGAGCACGTAATACCAGAAACAAAGACTTCTCATAAGGATAAAACTTCTATTAGACAAAGAAAATGTACAAGAATAAGTTTAGGTAAATAACAACAAATATTACTCTAAATTCGTTCATTTAAAACGTGTTACATTTAATATTATGATGATTTGTAGTTGAACTTCGTGACAAAATAACTCAAAACGCCATTCAGTTTTTTGAGCTAAAAGGTATATATTGTATTAGTTTGTGTTAAAAGTAATTATATTACTTTTCTGAAAAGTAATAAGTTGGCTGGTTTTTTCAGATGATGAGAGTGAACAATTATTGCTCTTAAAGAAGCTTATTATTCTAAGTATAGTGACAGAAAACAATCCTGATTTTAACCGCTTTATGAGTAGTGTGAGTAGAATATCTCGCATTATTAAACAAAGAATTTTAGAAGCTCTGTTCCAAGATGATTTCAAGGAATATCACTACTCATTACTAGATCTCATGATGCCATATAGATGTCAAATTCGAGAAAAAAAAAGAAATAAAAGCTTTGTTTGATATGCACAAAATAAATTTTCAAAGTGAGCTGCGTGGATTCGAATTCTTCGATGATTCAGAACGTACATTCTATAAAGGTATTTAATTATATATTTTTATGTAGTTTTGGAATAATAACTCATTTTTCACATTGACCGATGGTTTACACATATTTACTTTGCAGTGCTTGGCCGAATCAACAAGTGAAACAGACATACAGTATGCTGTCAAATGATTATTGTTAATTTATGAGATCAACATGGACGCTACAACTTTCTGGGATTAGGATTAAGTATTAATATAAAAAATTCAAACCCCATTATTATCAAATATAATTTTTATTGAATAAATATTGGCTTTCACAACATTAAGACCATACAACTCTTATCTTATTTTATAATATTGATCTTTTATTATATATTACTTTTTTTAAAATCTTCATAAAAGAAATTTTTTATATCTATTTAATCTTGAATTACATTATTGTCTAAAATGTTATAAAATTCAAATATTCACTTACAAAAATATGGAACACATATCGCCCTCTACAGTTGAAAATTTTATATATGCATGCAGCAATAGATTACATTTTTAACCTAACCTACAATTTTAGTTCTGCGATGACTGATGACAACGAAACGGCTACTTAAGGAGCGATTATTTTGGAGCTGCTATTTGGAAAATAATTGCACGCTAGGAGTAAGTTATAAGGTTTTTACTTATTTTTTAACAATATATATAACGTATCCTAAATATTTTGACTCTTTACATAGAAAATTCCACTTATTTTAACACTTTTCAAGTGTGCTTGTACTGATTCTTTGAATTTAACCAGATCATTCCGTTCAATCCAATTGCCATTCATTCTACAATATGCAACATAATGACCAAGCCCATATTCATCCGGAGGTGGTACATAATTTACAATGCCACATAAAGTAAATGATTCTTCTTTAACAGTGATTCGTGTGGGTACTTGGTCTAATGTTGATTTCAGATTTGCTGCATCAATTTTCAGTCTATTTGCATAAGTTGATGCTCTGTATGCCTCATCTGCATCAATCCATATATAGGGTCCTAATGTGTATTGACCCAAAACACTTATATCTCTGCAATTTTCGCAAACAAAACTTTTATCACTGAAATAATTATTTATTTCTTGTTCAAAGTTTCTATATTGGTGTGACCAAACAATTTTCAAATCTGGTAGTGGAATAGTCAATACTTTATTTTCTTCTCTGTGTTGACATAGACAGCAATATCTCACTAGCATTGTACAATCATGTGGATTCATCAATAATTCAAATAAGCGTGTTACGTTAACCTCACAGTTTATGACACTACAACATTAAATAATGAGTATAACAAATGGGCACGGTTTGTATACAATACAGTATTTGTTCCTGAGATTGAGTGTTTTATTACCGTACTTGCATAGCATAGGTATTTTTTAGCTTTTTGATCATGTACACTATTTTCAATAAAATTTCTGAAATCTGTGATATTACAGCAAGCAATACTCAGGATTTATGTAATTGAATCAAAGCCACAGGTATTTGTAAACGATAACTTTTTTCCTTTCATAGCTTTTTCTGGCTGTTTATTTCCATTTTGAATGTTTCTTTTTTTATCTTTTGCTCCTTTTGAATCTGGTCGCTGGAGACGCAAACGGATTTCTTTATCTGGGCGAACATGAATTCCTCGTTGTTTTTCTTGATTTTTTTTTGTTGGATTGGAAATGCATTGATTGCCAAGCAAATCTTGTGCTGTGCATTTTTCATTACTCTGTAATGATGAAGAGTGTAGTTCCATGCCATTTCTAAAATGTGTGTAGTCGTGGTCTCCTAGCGAAATATCTTCTTTGACATCTTTTTGATTAGAAGTATACACACTCTCAGAGGTGTATACAATCTCTTCTTGTACAATCTCTTCTCGTACAACCACTTCTTGCAAAATTTCTCCTCTCACAATCTCTTCTTGGAATGGTTCAACTGTTTTATTGTCAAAGCAATTATCCGTTTCATTATTTTCTGACACAATAGTGAAATTATTTAAAAAATCTTCATGCTCCATCTTTGAATATTTGTTCTTCCATCTTTCCACAGCATGCAAATGTTTAGCACTGCTGTTTACTCTAGGCTTCCTTGTAACACATTGCTCCTTTTTCAAATTATTTAAAGCAGCTCGGGCTAATTTCATGTCAGCATCAATATTTCTTGCATGCATGACAAAGAGTTTGTCCTCTCG
>JAZHPH010000774.1:0-22602 GCA_037356405.1 Nasonia oneida | reverse complement strand
TGGTCGGGGTGGGTACTTCATCTCGGGGTGCCTCACTTTGGGATGGGGTTCTGTGCTTCTATGGGAGTCTATCTTCGTTGTATATAGGTCCAATTATAGAAGCCACACTAAAACATTTTTCTTTTCAACTACAGGTGTAGTTATTTATTAGAAAATTTCAAGTATAGGTATGCATGTTTTCCTATATCTTGATGCATAAATATTTTAATGTTTAACAAAAATCATGTAACGTCAATCAATGAACTGAAGCCATTAATTATTATTTCCATTTCTTTAGAACATTTTTTTAAATTTTTTCAGTATAGTTTATTATTCTAGTTCCCTTTAATAAATTAAAAACTTCTTATAAATTACAAAACCTTGTATTCATTATATAAATTGCATTGCATTGTTGTTAGTGCTCTTATTTCTCTAAGTTAACATTTTTACAGATTTATTCGTTTAAATAACAATTTCCATAATAAGACACATTTGAATATTTTTGTTGGATTTGTAAAAAAATTATAAATCTATCATAAAAATATTACAAAATATTAGATATACTTTTTTTCTTATTCTTACACGTTTTGAGCATGTAATTGAAGTAATCGTATAATTGTATCAAAAATAGTTGACGTCAATCATGAAGAATACTGTGACAACATTCTGTCAGTTTTCATAATTTATCGCACTTGATGTATGTTCAATGTACATTCATAATTTTTAATTATTTAGTACAATAGTAGACGGAAAATATTTAACAACTAGATTTGTCTTCAAATCCCTAGAGGATTTTTGTGAGCGATTCCTCCAGCTTCGCAAATGTTTCGCGAAATCTTACTCATTTTGGAAAAGACATCCAAATTTTTAGTAGCACCAGTAACTTTTAAATTATAAGCAACACGACTAGAAGCCTGCAATAAAAATTCATTAAATCGTATCACATTATTTAAGACTTTAATATCTTATTATTCTGATTAGTGTTTACCTCTGAACACCACACTTGTGCCATTAAAACTTCATGCTGAGCACTGGGAGTATTTTTTGTAGCAGATGCACTTGCCCGACTTAGGACAACCGACATTGTGTAAGTATCAATTGCAGCTTGTGCAAGTCGATTAAGTATAAATTGTTCCTCTACAATTCCTTTGCCATATTTTACAAGAACATTTTCAATTGTAGATCCAAAGGATTCTATACTCTGCAGAAAAAAATAATTTGATTTGCTACTTTCTTATTTGATTTACTATAAATTAATTTAAAAGTCGAAAACAAATTTTTTTACCTTAGAACATAAAGCAGCAGAATCTGTAAGGCTTGGATGTACTAACGGAGTTAAATTTAGTGAATTCAGTCCTATAACTCGCGTAGCTCTTTTTGATACTTCCTCGGCTATTAAACCTAAATTCGCAGCAGGGTTTCTGAATGCATTTTGTAGTTCTTTCAAATGGCTTCCTGCATACTGAATTCCAGTCAAAGCAACAAACAGTCGAAGTATGTCATTAGTTCCTTCAAAAATTCTAAAAATTCTTAAATCACGAAGTACTTTTTCAAGACCTGTAGATTTCATAAATCCCATTCCTCCAAGAACTTGAATTGCCTCATCGCATACCCACCAAGCAGATTCTGATGCAAAGACCTGTTTTTAAGTTATTAAATGGTTTATTATTTGATGAATAACATCTAGTTTATGATTCACTCATTTTACCTTTGAAATTGCAGCTTCTAAGTGGTAATCTTGACTTCCTTTATCCATATTACCAGAGACCATGTAAGCCATAGATTGCGTAATATACTGGAGCATTGACATTCTTGCTAATTTTTCTTGTATAGTTCCATAACTATCTATTGTACGACCAAATTGAACTCGCTGTACAGCATGCTCAATAGCTTTTTTTGTACAATACTGCATGGTTCCAGAAAGTGCAGCTGCCATACCAAATCTACCATTGTTTAAAATTTGCATAGCAACCTACACAACACATAATTCTAGTTTATAAAATTAAAAAATGTTCACTATGCCTATAATATTATTAAAATCTTACTTTAAATCCTTGCCCTTCACCTCCTAGCACATTTGCAGCTGGAATTTTAACATCTTCAAAATAAACTTCTGTTGTGTTGCTGCATTTAATTCCCATTTTATTTTCTGGTGGACCATTTGTAACTCCACCAAATGCTCTTTCAACAATAAATGCAGTCACCTTATCTTTGGTCTCACCAGTAATGGGATCTTTCATTGGTACTTGAGCAAAAACGGTCATGATCTCAGCTAATCCTCCATTGGATATCCATATTTTACTTCCATTTAAAATATAGTGAGATCCATCTGGTGATTTTACAGCTTTAGAACGAACTGCACCAGCATCCGAACCACAGCTTGGTTCTGTAAGACAAAATGCTGCCATATCACCATTGCATACTCTAGGAAGATACTTGGCTTTTTGCTCAGGAGTTCCAACTAAGAGTATTCCCTATAAAGTTATGAATATTATTTCCAACTGTAATAATTATGTATTTAGTAGCGGTAAATCTTGAAAACCAACCTTAAAGCCAATACTTTGATGTGCTCCTAGGGTAATGCCAACTCCTAAATCGTTATAGCCAACAACTTCTACCAATCGAGCATATTGAGTATTATTTAGACCAAGACCACCAAGTTCTTGTGGTACTTGAATACCAAAAGCACCAAGATCCCACAGAGCTTCCATTGTTTCTTTGTCAATTGAGGCATTTTCATCATTCTTGAATGGATCATTAACTTCCTGTAAAAATTAATCTTGTTAACAAGAAAATGATTAAAACTTTTTTATATAAAATGGAATGTTTATAAGATTATTTCTGACCTCAAAAAATGTTTCAAGAGGATCAATCATCATTTTTAGAGTTTCTTCCTGCTCTTCATTTAAAGCCTCAGGAAATGGAAAAACTTGGCTTGTTTGCAATTGACCACGAAATATATTCATAGTAAATGATTGAGATTCCTTTGCGTTAGAATTACCATTGTTCAATTTTTCTGCCTTGGCAGCTTTAGCTGCTGTTTGTGTTGCAAGACATCTGTAATTTTCATTAAACATATATATTTTCTACTCTGACTTTTTTTCTCTAAACTACATAAATACAAACTAATCAAGATCGTAATCATTAAAAAAAAGAAAAAAACAATTTTAAAAATTATTCATCTGTATATAACAGTTTTACTATTTAAAGGATTTATAATAGTCAAGTTATCATATCCTACGATATAAGGTACTTATTATAACAAAGATTTTTAGAATTTTGTCTTGATAAATTGTGCAATTTTCTACCAGTTATGTATCTATCTAGAGCTAAATCATAATGTTATTTTATGTCTGAAGTGATAAGTGATAGTGAAGGTTTAAAGTCCATACTCTCAAGTCTGGAGTCTGGACAAAACACAAAATATAAAAAGATTATGAACATACTCTCTTCCTGTATCTGAACTTTCTATTACACACACACTCAAACATATTTATTCTGACGTGTATATTCATATTTATTTATGTGTTGATTAAAGAAATCAAAGATTAAAGAAAGAGAATAGAAACTGCAAGTCATTCAAAGAATATATCAATACACTGAGAGCTATAATTATAAGATATGACTGTATTATAGAGGTATATTCACAACTGGTTACATATTAAAATGAACGGCATACATACATAACAAGCATTGCATAAATTACGTATATAGGCAACGTTAAAAAACTAATTCTTACCTTAAATTGGCATCTACTAGCCTGCCCAAGTTTTTCAAGGGCGAAATAAAAATTTTCGGAACACGTATCATCATTACAGTTAACGTATTTACAAGTCAGAACTCTCAAGACAAAGTACAAAGTATGATATTGTGAAGTGGATGAGGGCTCAAACCAGGCTAAGAACTCAGTGAGACAGGACCACGATCTTATGTCAAGTGGCGCGGTAGCGCCACGAAGGCGAGTTTGAGAAGCAGACGAAGCCTTGGCGCCCATGACACTATTTACTTCTATATTGATGTTTGCATTTTTCATTTTAAAGAAAATCATACTTTTCATCATTATCTCTTAGTGATTTTGACTTATATCATTTTTTATATGCATAAACTAATATTTTCAACAAAAATTTTGACAAAAAGATACCTAGTTTTTATAATGTACGAGTGTATATTTCAGAAATGCTCAAATAAGGTTTATTATATTCTTCAGTAAAAGTGGTAGGACCGTGAAGTTGGCCGCAGAAAGTGTATTTTGTACATTACACACTACTTTATTATAATGTGAATGAGATTTCGTCTTATTAACATATTTATACATGCTAAAATTTATTTCCAACAAAAATATTCCCATAAACATGTTTATAATTATGATTATAAGCATATGGAGCATACTGTGAAAAACGGTAGGACCGTGAAGTTGGCCGCAGCGCGAAAATTCAAATCGAATCCGAAACAAAAACGCATTTAAGTGCATATATATTACGATATTCAGAATTAAGAGGTTACCGGTGCATACTCTGCGTTCCATAGCAGTAACAGTAACTAAGTAGCAAGGGTAGCCGTTGACAAGGTCCAGGTAGTATACTCTGTAGTGTTCGGTGTCTAGGTATAAAAATGATTCGAGGGCGCCCGCGTCTAGGTGTAACGGGTGGCCGATGACAAGGTCTAGGAGGTGTGTGGCTTTTGGTGTCTAGGTATAGAAATCATTCGAAGGCGGTGTCTAGGTATAAAAGGTGGCCGATGATGAGGTCTAGGTAGTTCGCACCGTGGTTTTTGGTGTCTAGGCGTATAAATCATTCAAGGACGGTGTCTTGGTGTACAGGGTGGCCGATGACGACGTCTAGGTGGTGCGCTCCGTGGTTTTTGGTGTCAAGGTAAATAAATAATACGAGGACGGCGTGCAAATGTACAGGGTGGCCGATGACGAGGTCTAAGTGGTGTGCTCCGTGGTTTTTGGTGTCTAGGTATGAAAATCATTCGAGGGCAGTAGCTAGGTGTACGGGGTCACCGATAACGAGGTCTAGATAGTTCGCACCGTGTTTATATTTTATTTTTAGAACAAATATCAAATATCAGTACCAAATATCAAAAAAATTTACTAAAAAGGATTGAAATCTCTAAACAAAATTAACTTTTAAAAAGTAAAAGGTTAGGCGAGTTTGATGTATTCAGAAAAATTATCATGTATGTCAATTACGTAGCATTTTATACATATTTATTGCAACAATATGATAACAAATAAATAATCAAGCAACGAAATCACAGATAAAAAAGAACTGAGATCAATCAAATAAAGTCAAGTTTATTATATTTAAGCATAATGAAATAAAAAAATTGTTTAGTTCAATTAAGGGCTTACTTAACTATAAGTTAGTTAAGTTATATATTGATCAATTAGGGATAACTCTCAAGATACTTACTACGTACCTTGCCATGCCCGTTTTATTTTACTTTCAATGTTGTCTATTAGTAACTGATTTGTACATACTTATTTGTGTACGTAATTTTCTATCACGTTTTAACATATAAAGAGAAAATTTTAGTTTTTTGCCAATAAACAAAATGAAACGGGCATGGCAAGTTACGTAGCAAGTATCTTGAGAGTTATCCCTAATTGATCAATATATAACTTAACTTTAAGTTAAGTAAGCCCTTAATTGAACTAAACAATTTTTTTATTTCATTATGCTTAAATATAATAAACTTGACTTTATTTGATTGATCTCAGTTCTTTTTTATCTGTGATTTCGTTGCTTGATTATTTATTTGTTATCATATTGTTGCAATAAATATGTATAAAATGCTACGTAATTGACATACATGATAATTTTTCTGAATACATCAAACTCGCCTAACCTTTTACTTTTTAAAAGTTAATTTTGTTTAGAAATACTTACGAACGTGGTAAATTGACTGATGCCAGCAAAACTAATTAACAATTAAGCATAGGCATATAAAAGATCGGACGAGTGAGAGACCGTCGAGGCTGTGATTAGTCCATAATGTGACGTGTGATTGTATATATATATATATATATACTTAGGCGCTTTCCACAATTGAGTAACCGTTGCTTGTAACTGTAACGAAGATGGCGATTTCGCTTGTGCTGCCAACCTAAACTGTCTGTAGTTTGAGTAATGTGACTGTCATGAAAGCTGTTTATAAATTCAAGAGAGTGTAAACAAGTCGAGCGTATATTCTGCTACTGGCCCGGTAACCTCTTAAGCTAGCTGTTATTATGTTGTATAAATTCACTGTCTGTGAAATGGATAGAGTTAATCAATTAGAGATGATAGGCGTTTGGGTGATTAAAGTGCTTTCAAGCTGTAATGCGCTATATTGAAGAACAAAAAAATCATTTAACAAGTCTTAAGTTTGCGTACTTAATATGGAAAATCTATGTATTAATGTATTTCATGTGAATATTAGCATGAATAAAGTTATAAATAATAAAATAAATAAACAGCTTTCATGACAGTCATATTACTCAAACTACAGACAGTTTAGGTTGGCAGCACTAGCGAAATCACCATCTTCGTTGCAGTTACAAGCAACGGTTACTCAATTGTGGAAAGTGCCTCGTTTGTCACGTATGACGTCACGATGACAGCACAACTGCAGCACGCGTGCTCGTCACGCGTGACCCTAAAATGCCCGGCACGTGCTGCTATTGGGGGATGTCCCCGCTTGATAGCACAGAGACGGCACACGGACAGCACGCCGTGCGGCACAACAAGTCTCGGTGGAGACAGCACGTGCTGTTATCTGGGTCATATAGTAATGATCATCCCAGATAACAGAGCACGTGCTGTCTCCACCGAGACTTGTTGTGCCGCTCGGCGTGCTGGCCGTGTGCCGTCTCTGTGCTGTCAAGCGGGGACATATGGCCCAGATACCCCGATTACCCCCGGGGTGGGGATATTGTGACCATGCGACGTCCCATCTCGGTCGGGCTGGAAGTTGGTAGCGTGAAACACGCGCGTGATTTGAATCGCCGAAACGTTAGTCAATGCAGTGACAGAATCAAAAATACAGGTTTTTAATCTGACGTATGAGCGTAGGAATTGCTTTTAGTATAAAGGAGGATTTAATCGGAAAAAATTGCGTAAGCTAATGTCGTGCTCCGAAAGACAATTTATGACACGATACCGCGCACAAGACGCAAGTATATTTTATGTTGTTTGTTATTCAGTCAGCACAAAATATGCTTGTACAAATTCCGCAGTCACGATTTCACTTTAAAAATTTTAGTCAAAGTCCATAATAATAATTTTATAAAAAATAAAATAAGATGAGATAAAATCTCTTAAATATATTTATGATTTGATGGTATATAAGAGTTATCTGAAGGGATCTAACGTTATAAAGATTAAAAATATTTTTACTATAATCATTGCACAATTTGTATCATAATTTTTTTACATGTAAAAATATTAAATATTAGTTGTTAACAGTATTTTAAAAATTGCGTAAACAATTACGTCTATGCATTCTGCAAGAAACTATTTGATAAAAAATATTCATCTGTTTTTCATTTTCTGTACGTATAAACACATAATCTTGTTTTTATATATATAGTGTTTCAGCAATAGTCAGTCTTTGGTTAATTTATATTATTTTCATTTAATCTAATTTTACATAATTATTTGTGGTTCTGTTACAGATGCAGCAATGCTTTTGTGCGGTAATACTTGTCCTCCATTAATATACAGCTCATCTTTCACAATAACGTCCTTTCCAAGTACAGTTGTATTCTCCATTCTGACCCAACGTCCTACAACACTTTTCCAGCCAATAATACACCTGTAAAATATCAAGTTGTTCAATGATGCTACTGATGATTAAATCTATTAAATTTGCTTTACTTATCAAGCCAAGAATGTTCTTTAATAATGGCATCCTTCAAGATGGTAGTTCTTTTGACACAACATCCATCAGAGAGTGTAACTCCAGGACCAATTGTTACATTTGGCCCGATTCTGCAATCTTTTCCTATGATTGCTGTAGAATCAATCAAAACATTTCCTACTACACCTGGTCCATTGTACAATTTTTCAGGTGTCTTTTGCTTTAGAGAATCCAGATACATCCCCATACCTATTATTGTAAGAAAATATTAATTAAAATTTATTTTTATTTAGGTATAAAAGAGCCTTGTATTTCCATCATTGAAAATTATAAATATTCTACCGGTCAGAAAATCTTTTGGCTGACCAACATCCATCCAGTAACCCTCTAGTTCCATTGCATATAATTGACATTGTTTGGCCATAGCTGGGAATACTTCTTTCTCAATACTCATAGGGCGTAAATCTATCCTTTTTAATATGCTTGGATTAAAAATGTACATTCCTGAAAAAATTAATTTATTCAATGATAATTTTTGTAGAATTTTGAATATAATTTTCGTTACAGATAAAATTGAAAGTAACCTGCATTAATTTTGTTGGATACAAATTCTACAGGTTTTTCAATAAAACTATTAATTTTGCCATCATCATTGCAAACGACAACACCATATTTGGAAGGTTCTTCAACCTTGGTTACTACAATAGTACCTTCTTTGCCGTGATTTTTATGAAACTGCAAAAGTTGCTTGAAAGGAAAATCACAAATTATATCAGAATTTAAAACAAAAAATGGACTATCATCTGAAGACAAAATTTCTCTAGCTAAAGCAAGAGGTCCAGCTGTTCCTAGAGGTTGCGATTCATGAGAAAAAATTAGAGTTACACCTAACTTTTCAGCTTTTTCGCAAAGTTCTTTCTCCATCTCTTCAGCTCTATAAGATACAGCTAAAATCACTTCGGTTACATTAATCTGCACCTAAATTGAAAATAAATGCATTATCATAATGTACAAAGAGGAAAACAGGCATATGACATGGTGCATTTTGATAATACAATTTACCAATGCTTCAATTTGATGAAATAGCATGGGTTTATTTGCAAATTCAACAAGCGGTTTAGGTCGGCTAAGTGTCAATGGTCGCAATCGTGTACCATATCCTCCAACAAGAATAAGAGCGCGCATTAAATTTGGTTTTTTTCTCTTTTCATACATAGCGTCATACACCTAAAAAATTACATGACGTTTTAGAAATATGCTGATATTTATTTATGATTGTTTAGAATCTAAATTAAAAAGATACTAATGGAAACTTACAGGATGGCCACGCGTTTAGCTGTAAGATCTATTTGGTATATAATTGCCACGTCGTCGTAAAATAAGATGTGCGTACAATATTTAAAACTAAGAAAAGTTTGTTTGAGGTTAATTTGACATTTGCTATATATTATTGTTATGATCAGCTGTGATATGGAAATGGAACCCACGGAGTAGAAGGGGAGAGCTCAAAAGTCAAAAGTGACAAAACTCAAATCGTCATGTTAAGTCACAGCGCCACCTCAGTAAGCAATAGCGGACACCCCATAAGAAGCTTCCATGATCCCCCGGGGTGTGTTCCAGAGGGAACGCCAGCAACGGTACAGCAGTCCGGTCCGCGTTCGAAATTCCGCTGCTGTACTGTTAGTGTGAAATCGTTCCGCGTCAGCTGTTTGCATGATATCTTTTTTTCATGGTGCTGTAAAAGTTATTACCAAATTAGTATGGCAAATTATATAGAGAAAATTACTTTTTATGACCCTGAAACGCACGAAAACATTATTCTTCGTGTAACTGAAGAGACTGCTAGAAGGGCTAAAGAAGGTTAGAAATTTTTTGCATATTTTTGTTTATTTTAAGGTTATAATAAATAAAGTACAGGAAGTTCATCAATTAGTTTATTATTTGAGAACATATTGATATCTTTTTTACAAGGTATATAAAAAAATTTTACTACTAGAAGACGATAAAAAGTTATCTAGCAAGATTAGATCTTCCATTTCGTGATTAAAATTGTACAACTCTTTCAATGTATTACATACTATAATAACTGAACTTATAATAAGAACTTTGTAATGTTCAAGAGGTTACAACTGCAAACAGTACAAACAGAATTCACAGTAACAGCACAGCACCGGAATTTCGAACGCGGACCGGACTGCTGTACCGCTGCTGGCGTTCCCTCTGGAACACACCCCCGGGACAAGGGGGATCATGGAAGCTTCTGGCTTTATCCGCTATTGGTTTCTGAGGGGGCGCTCGAGTCACTTAATATGACGAAAAGTGACTGGCTTTTTCCGACAGAGAACCGCTCACTGCTTAGAGGAACCAGCGTTGGATACTGGATGTGCAGAAACGCACCCGATAGCTAAGTTCAAGGACTTCGAATTTAGATTTGTAGCTCGCAGTCGTTCGTCTTCCTCCAATGTGCCGACGTATCTTTTTATGAAACTCGCTCTGGGCAGGGTAGGTGGGTTTGGGAGCTTTAGTTTTAGATAAAAGTGTAGAAGAGGTTATATTGTATTTTTTCATTGGAAAGTTCATTATAAGAAATTCCTTTAATATTGTTATAATTCTTATTCCTGTACTTTGTAAATTATATCAATTAATAGTCAATACAATATTTTCGAACAATCCCGTATCACGCGCAACGGCGAATGTTTATATGCTATAGTTTTGTACGCCGAATGTCAGTGAGGTCTGAAGTTAGCTATCGGGTGCGTTTCTGCACATCCGGTATCCAACGCTGCGTTGAGCGTTAGGCTCGTAAGTCGTAACTCGAAGGTCTCGGGTTCGAGCCCACCTCCCGGCAAATAAAGCCGGCACCTCTGAAATTTGAATAATTTTCATGTGCCTATTTCACCGTGTGCTTGGTGGTTCGGATCCCACTTAAAGCTGTAGGTCCATTTAGTTGGAGTGGTGGCGTCCTCCGGTTATCTGTAGGTTTCCGCCAAAAATAATACAAAAAGAAAAAACAAACCCAAAAATTACACATGAATAGTGTCGGATCGGAGTCCAAGATAGGACCCACGGCCAATAAATAGAGAAGAAGAAGAAGAAAGCTATTGCCTGTTGGGGGCAAATCGCAAATTGCAAATAGGGAACGGAACAGGCATTATCAGACATGGTTTTTCTATATACATATAAATACTTATATACAGTAGAAAATAGCATAAGAATTCGTTATGTATCAATTTTTTGCTGATTTAGTACCTCTAGGCCCTAATATGATTAAGTAATTAAAAATTCATGTGTTTGAATGGAACTTGAGCTCACCTAGAGCCTTTCTACAATAGGTTCAGTTCAGCTGTTCCGTTCAGTCAATATATTGTGAGAGTATATGGCGGTCCTGGCGAGCGCGAGGGGAGCTTAGAAGCTTTGTGACTTTCGTGAATCAGTTACGGCCTGGCCGCCTGGTCGAACAGACCTAGACATCTTGTACATAAATAATTATAATCTACTCACAATCAGCATTGTCTTTATTCTTTGTACCTGGTCCGTTGGCCTTTCCCTACCTTATCTCCTATTAGGGAGCGTAGAAGATAGAGATCCCTAACCAACTCAACTCTCTAAAAGTATATCTATACATAGCTTTAGATATAGATATACTCACAATGTACTGACTGAACGGAACAGCTGAACTGAACCTATTGGAGCCTTTCTACAATAGGTTCAGTTCAGCTGTTCAGTCGTGTCTTGTTCAAAACGTAGCAAAGGCAGAGATTAGAAGACTATCTACTAATCTCTGGCAAAGGAGAGGTCCACTATCTATATGATTACCATTCATGATTGTTAATTTGTCTATTAAATTAATCGAATTTTGCATTAAAATAGTGCATTCGAAGTTCTAATCGAACTATAATATAAACGTAGTGAAAAAGCGCCATATTTTATTACAAAATTCAATTAATTTAATAAGCCATTTTACAGTCATGAATGTCTAATATACAGATAGTGGACCTCCTCTTTGCTACGTTTTGAACAAGACACGGCTGAACAGCTGAACTGAACCTGAGCTAGCAGCTAGCTCGCGTTCGCCACGTCGTGGTGCTCCGCTAGGCGGCGCGTCGGTCCGCATGTATGGCTGTAGGAGGGGACACCTACATACACGCTTAGAGCCGATAACTCTTTAAGGAAGAAAAAAAAGTAGACATTATTTAGACAATATATGTGGCCAATCAAAATTAAAGTGATCCCAAATCATACATTTTAAAACGAGTTTTTTTCTAGAAAGTGTAGTTAAGTACCATAATGGTGTACATAAATATACCTGTACCTATGTAATATAAAATTATTTTGATATATAACATTTTTAGCCTCTACTAGCCCATTACTATTTTAATAAGATATATAAATAACTAGGAATGGATAGTCAAGTTTGCGGTGATGGCCGACTCTTAGATTTAATTGATGAAGAATGGAGAAAAGATAAGCTTCCAGTTGATGAAATTCTTGTACCAATAAGTGAACTGCCAGATCCTGAAAGCGACAATGGGGATTCTCACATGACTTTGAAAGAATTAGAACAAAAGTGGAATAACTTAGCTCTGGGCACACTTAGTGAAAATCACTTGCATTCGCCTACTCTTTCACATAATTAATGTAAATGCACCATAAAATATGAAAAATGGAATTTCCTAATACAGGTGTTCAATGCTTCATAAAAGAATGTAATCAGTTAGATTTCTTGCCACTGGATTGTAAATATTGCAAGAATATTTTTTGTAAAAATCATTTTAATACTACATCCCACAGTTGTCCCCAACTTGCTGAAAATGTAGCTGAAAGTACAGGAAAAGCAAATCTGTTTCATTGCTCTCAAATGCAATGTACAATCAAGTCAGCAGTAGAAATGACATGTGTAAAATGCAAAAAAAATTTCTGTTTAATTCATCGTTTCCATGATTGTTTTGAGGAAAACCAGGATACAAGACAGAGTGAATTAGAAAGATGGAGTAAACCAAAAGAAGAATTTTTAGAAACCAAAAAGATTGTTGACACAGAGTTAACAAACAAACTTAAAAAATCTAAGAATTCAGCTTTGGCAATCAAGGTAATTATTAATTACAAAAAATGTATACACACACGTGTACATTTAATTTGAATGGTAAATTTTTATTTTTAGGTACAGTTAATGAAATTGAAAAATAAATCAGTTGGGCCTAGTATTGTTCCAGTTGGTGATCGTTGCTATTTTTCTGTGCATCCACCAATTAATAATGGATCGAAAATCTTTGATAGTTCTAGAGGTGCTTATGTTTCTGTTAATTGGAGCATTGGCAAGGTGATTGATTCTATATCGGACACGTTAAATATTCCAAATTTCAACAATCTAGCAAATGTCCAGAAACTGCGAATGTTTCATTATCTGAATGGAAACATTGTAACAAGTCAAATGGATTTAATTTTATCTGAATTATTTAGAATTGGCAGCTTAGTGGATGGTCAAGACATTATTTTAGAATACTCGACAAATGACAGAGTTGATTTTTCTTTATATAAATAATAGATGCACATATTTTGTACTAAGATTTTATTAAAACAATATTTGAAATGTTCAATACTAAATTATTCCACGACTTACTTTATGGTATAAACACATTAATGCTTAAATTTTGTTTTGTTGTATGTATAAATTTATAGATTCAATCAATGAAAATTACAAAATATCCGCTTATCATTATATTGTAGTATCAGCAGAAGAAAATTTATTTTTACTAGATAACATTATAAAAAATGATTGTCTAATTTTTTAAACTAAAAAGTAAATTTATTTGGGCGTTTTGGCACTAGACATCCATCAATGAAGATTCTGTCTATAAAATTCTCAATTGCTTTAAACATATAAGCAAATTAATATGCTTATAATTATCATAAGACGATTTAGTTAAAATCATTATAAAATACGAGATCATGGCTAAATGCATTTCTTTTTTCAAACGTGTGCGTTTTCTCATTATTACTGTGCAATAGTCACGTTCATTGTATACATGAAATACGAATCTTCTGTCACTTGTTAAATAAAAAAAGGACTCCAACTACTTCTTATTAATATTTCAAAGATACTTTTTTTCTTTGTATCGAACAAAGTTTACAATAAATATGGCAATATTAATTCATTATTTTTAGTTCTTAGCATTTTTAAAAGTATTTTACTTTTTATAAATTATAATTGTATGGTTTTCATTAAAAAAAATGAGATTTAGCTTGATTTAATGATCAAAATATAATGGAGATCAAATTTTCAAAACGATCTTGATTATTAAAGCTTAATGCAATAGTTTGGCAGTATAAAATTTTACAGAAATAAAATCATACCTCATTCACAGAAAAATTATAATTTTTGTGAATAGACTTTAAGAGAAATCAGTAGATTTTGATTTATCTTTAATAAATCATGTAGAAACTAGTTATCTTCAAACGAGTTTATTACTGCCAATCATTTACTTGAAATCTGTTAAAATCACTTAATCAAAATTAAAACAAAAAGAAAATGTTTTCTCCTCAAGGTTAAATACTGATATTTTTATGTACAAATAGGTGCACGTTGCAACCTTAGGGAGTATATGTGTATACTTACTATCAAGACGTTTACTGTAATGCCTAATATAAGAACAATTAATAAACTAAAAATATAATCTCGAGTTGCATATTTTAAAAGTATTTTTCTTGTAATGCTCTTAATAATCAAAATCTAATACAAGTCATCATTTGAATGAGACCAGTGCTTGTTTGGTTGACAAGTCAACCTTTTGTTAGGTATAGGTGAAAATAGTTTTTAAAATAGAGAACAAGCCTGATCAGTGATAGAATACAAAGAATATATAAAGAAATTGCAAAGAGGACAAGCAAGGCCATTCGAGCATTGACACTAGCTTCTACCTCCTGGCCTCGTATATTTCGAGTGTTTGCCACCTTCCGGCTTGTAGAGCAAGAGATTTGATAGCGGTAGGTGGCCTGAGGTCAAGCTCAGGAATGCCAGCGCGATTTTTGCAATTCGATTTGCCCTTCTAAAGTCTTTGCAAGATAAATAACAAATAGTTGACTCAAGGCAATGCCTAATGCAATGCCTGCAATTGTGTAGAGGTTACGCTCTGCCCAGGCTCTAACAATCTCAATACAACCACTTGTCCATACTTTTTTGCTTGCTTCTGATACTGGTGTTTTCTGCACTCCATTGCCGCACATATTATTTACTAATCTACTCTGTGAAAACATTAAGAGTTGTTATTTTTGGTATTTAAAAAATAACCAGTAAGAAATAAGATAAAAAGAAACTGGTTTCTTTATTATTCTTTATAAACAGTATTATCTTATTTTATATTCATAAAATCTTAATTACTTACAGCAATATTTGTATCATTTATGCAACAAGAAAAGGGAACACCGCACCCTTCGCTACTAGGACTAGAGCAATTGAAATATTCATTTTTACCCCAATCCAGATAACCTATTTGACTCAAGCCACAACATTTAAACTGAAACATTCAATTTTCTTCATAAGAGATACATAACGGTATATATTGTGTAAAAAGAGCGTAAAGTGCATTTTTTTAGAAAAACACCAAAAAGTCCACTAAAACATGTGATGATTGCATATATTTTTGCCTTTTTTAGCTCTAAAAAGAAATTCATAATTGGCTAATTGTGTCTGCCGTCAACTTTTTTTGCTTTCGTCTATAAATGGCTTTATGTTACTCTCATTTTTGGGGAAAAAACGTATTTATATGTACGTATAATTTTTTACCTCTTTTTGGCCAAAATCAATAAAGTTTTGCAAATCTGGATCTTCACGATATGTTTGAATTATTTTATCTGTAAATGACTCTTCTAATAATGATTGTAAGGTATGTGGAAAGACAAAGCCAACTATTGCTACACCCATTTCTAATAAGAAGAAAATCAATAGACACAGAGAATACTGAAACAAAAAATTAATTCAGGCATTATACATGTTTTTGAAGTTTAAACACTGTCCCTGTTGAAAAGAAATACATATTTTTTGTATGTAATAAAATTGCATGCACTAATTTAGGACTGCAGTTACATACAAAAGAATCTGATAAAACTATACGTCAATTAAAACGTCAGATAATATAAATAATGACCTATTTTTAGTGTTACTATCTGCATATATTTTTATTATGTACCTTTATCACATACTTTTGTATGCAAATGATTTTGTATGCAAAGTACATGCAGATGTACATCATTTTATTGTATACAAAAATCACATACGTAATAAAAAATATGTATTTATTTTCAACAGGGTATACAGAATTTTAAATTAATAAATAATATATTAAGCAACAAAGAAGGAAATAACAGAGTATATAGAGAATAGAACAATTTTTTAATGTAGTATCTAGATATCAGTACCATCAACAGTGAACAAAGGATGGTAAAAAGATCGAGAACTTTTTGTACAGACGACGATTGATAGTAAAAAATCAGCCATTAAAGGTTAATAGTCGTCGTCCAAATAGTGGCTATTCACGGTAAACCATAACTAATAACTCGCAGAAAGATATTGGGTAAGTAAACTCAATAATCCAATAAAATAGCAGGGTGCAAAGCAGGAAAAACAATTTGGTAATAAAACCAACTTTAATATGGATGAAAGGTGGTGATGGGTTGGTAGTGTTATTTTTATATATGTTGTTTGGTTCACTATCCACCATTCATCATTAACTGTTGATATTGCTGGTATCTAAATAGTACCTTTATTTAAATTTACTATAACTATATGAGTATATCGATTCTCTTTTCGATCAAGAGAATAGGCTAAAACTAGGTTGTTCACTTGATAATGTTAAATTTTAGAGTAAGAGATTTTCAGTTTTAAGACAAATAAAATCACTATAAATTAATAAAAATTGTCTTGTATTTTAGCCACAATGAGATTAAATCAATGTTTATAAGACAGCATTTCTTTGAATGTAACATTCATTGTTGTTATTCCCTTTTGAAAAATCTCATGTAAGATATCACGCCAAAATCCCATCTAACCGTTTTTTTTTGTTCTTTACGCCTTTTAAACCATTCTTAGTCAATTGGTGGCATTTTTAAAAAATTCATACTTAGAAAATATATCACAAATTTCGACTTAAAAAAATAAAGTCCAATTTTTCAAAAATTTTCTAAGTTCGAATTTTTCAAAAAAGCCACGAATTGACTAAGAATGGTTTAAAAGGCGTAAAGAACAAAAAAATGGTTAGATGAGATTTTGGCGTGAGATCTTACGTGCGATTTTTCAATAGGGTTTCAATTGTATATTCTAGCATATATTTAAGTTTATGATTACTTACAAATTTGAGCAAACATGTATTTTCTCTTAATGCACCAACACACCCAGCAAAACTAACTATAAAAACTACAGCTCCTGCTATAATCATTACAAGAGAAATATTCAATACTATGTCATATACATTTTCTACTCGAACAGATCCAGTCATTTGCCATTTATCCACAAAAGCATAAAGTCCAACTCCTATAAGCAAGCCACCGAATAGCTGGAATAGAATGGAATAAAAAAGTATGAGCTTATATTGTACACAATTCAATGATACACTAACAGATAAATAATTATGAACTCACCCAGAAAATAAAGTTAAGCATAAAAATCATATACTTTACACAAGAGCTTACATAAGTAAAGTTATTTGTTCGTCTGCGATTATTCATTTTTAATGTTTGTATACGATAAATAATACTAGAATAAAGATCAATTTTATAACTTCTGAGTTTGGCAGGGTAATAATTTATCGTGTTGCCATGTATATATTAAGAAAAACCTTTGCTAACTCAACAAAAGAATTTTAAATTATTAGCATTGTTTTAAGTATATTGAGTAAGTATTCTTGTTTTGTTGATCGACCTTCTAATTATAAACGAAGAACGAAATCGTGTATTCAATTGAACTTTTAACGAAGAGCCATGAATGAGATTTAGAAAATTTATAAACATTTCTCGGTACTATTGACAAGCAAAAAGTTGCTATCAGCAGCCATTATATTATTTTGAGTGTTCATTATACATTCGGACGAAAGAGCATAGATATAAAAGCATGGAGGAAGAGAGAAGGAGACCAAACTCCTATGGCCCGAATCGCCGAAAGTGGCTCCCTTTTTCCGACGAAGATCGCCAGGTCCGCTTGGCAGAACCGCCAGACCTAGCGAGTAACAGAGCTCCTGACGGTGGCTTATGGTACTATATTATCATAATAATATCATATCGACGGCTGATATGAGAGCAAGATTTAATGTAAATTTTTTATATCAATTTTCATTTCAAAATTTGCATCCTAAAAACAGCTAAAAACTTAAGCTTAAACTACTATATCCACTAAATTAAACTTAAGCCTTTTACTAAACCTTCGAATGGGGGCGATGATCATATGCAACTTTCACTTTTTATCTAGCAGAGATCTCGATGGTCGTGAGGATAAAGGCTTAAGAGTTCAAATCCAATTCTCGACTTTCTTTTAATTTTTTTTATTTGCTTTGCTTGTAAATGTATATTTTAATACTAAATTAATCTTATTTTCGAAAAAGAAATTAAGTTTATAATAATTTGTTAAAATAATATTTTATAGATTTACGTAAACAGAGTAGGTTACAAGCTATTTTACCCGTTATTTTAACAAACTGTTATAAATTTAATTTCTTTTTTGAAAATAAGATTAATTTAATATTGAAATGAACATTTACAAGCAAAGCAAATACAAAAAAATCGAGCATTGGATTTGAACTCTAGTCAAAAAGTCGGCAGACGACGTCTTTATCCTCACGACCATAGAGATCTCTGTTAAATAAAAAGGGAAAGTTGCATATGATCATCGCCCCCATTCGGGGGTTTAGTAAAGGGCTTAAGTTTAATTGATTGGATATAGTAGTTTAAGTTTAAGTTTTTAACTGTTTTATTGCATATAAAAAATTATCATACATTTAATAATAATAGGTTTAATTTAAAATTTATACATTAATCTTGCTCTCATATCAACCGTCGATATTATTTTGTAATTCACTATAGTACCATAAGCCACCGACAGGAGCTCTGTTACTCGCTAGGTCTGGCGGTTCTGCCAAGCGGACTTGGCGATCTTCATCGGAAAAAGGGAGCCATTTGGAAAGTAGGTAGTTTGGTCTCCTTCTCTCTTCCTCCATGGCCGCGGCGCGCCCAGAGCACTGCTAGTACCGCGCGCGGCCGCTAGGCGGCTGCCGCACTCCCCAAAGAGGAGCAGCGCCTTGGAGGGCAGATAAGCGGGCCGGTTTCCAGGCCGAGGCATCCCCCACCCCGCATCAGACCGCGTCTGAGTGGCAGCAACGGAGCCCAGGCTACTTGCACAGTACACTCTAGCGCAATAAATCTGATTTTTGTTCACAAAAGAAAATAATTCGTGTATTTATTTTCTCCCTTCCCTAATCAGCACTTCTCAGCGCTAACTCGGCGTATGCCGATGCCGACCTTTCGAGCTCTTCAGGAGCTGAGGGCCGAGTGCAACCTGCTGCACCTGCTGCTCGCTGAGAATAACCGAGCGCTCATCTTAGAGCGACGCCAGCATCGGAAGTCTCCCACTGCCGACGCCGCCGCCCAGACCGAGCCAACACCAGATCGCCGGCACAGCAGTGCTCAAACGGACCTGCCGCTGCCCACCACTCCAACGCCTCGCTCAAGGCCACACACCCCAGGATCATCGTGCGGAACACCCACGTGCTGAACGCCGAATGGCCCGAACATCTGCGGCTGATTGATATCCCTGCGCGGCCCACGATTGATCCAGACCTCCGGGACATTCGCCTCTACCATCGAGCAACCCCGACTCCAGCAGCCGCGAAACCGACAACGCAGCTACAAGTCATCAGTCGGAATATAGCGGCCAAGCAGTCTGCGCAAACAGCACAGCGCAGGAGCGTCGCCATTTCTCCACGGAAGAGAAGGCCGCCGACAGGGAAGTTGTCACCGACGAAACGAAGGCCAACTGCTCCCAGACTCCCGGGACAGCGTCGCAAACCGAGGATCATTTCTAGCGAGATCCTCAAGGTCCCATTGCTACTCCCCCTAGGGAAGGCACCCTTGGTCAAGGAGAAAACTCCTCCGGAGCCCATGGCCTCGGTGGCGTTTGATCTCACGACTTCCAACTAAAGCGCTCCGCGCCTCTTAGTCATTTTTGAGTGGACCGATCCCTATTTGGGATAGGCCCCGTAATAACAAAAAGAAAAAGACTCCCCACTTTCCCCTTTGCAAATTGGGTGGTGCAACCTACACCGGGTTGGGCGGCCCTCCCTCGTCCAGACTCAATCCAAGAGTCGACCTAGAGAGGTCTCTAGGCAACGAAGAAGCCAAGGACTGTAAGCCTCAGCAGGCCCTCTCTGCCTGCCTGTCATCTCACCGCCTGCTTTACAGCAGGCCTCTCCGTTACTCCGCTCTCCAAGGAGCGAACTCCACTGAAGCCAGCGGGCTACGTGGCGCAACGAGCGCATGCGCCTCCTTCTCTTCACCCGACCTTTCCAGATCACCCCGACTAGCGCGCTTACATAAAGCAAAATACCGAACATTGCGCAGCACGCGTGCCGGCGGGACTTAGGAAATTTCAGGCCGATGTTCCTTCAACTTAACGAAACGTTGAATACTCAGCGGATTACATTGTCGAGACGGTGCTATTGTTCATCAATCTGATAACGTTAATTACCTATTTGCAAGTGTTATTAATTATTATTATATTTTTTCCGATTTTACGGCAGACTGCTAGTGTACACCATATACACGAACTCGGCAGTGATTGCTAATGTTGTTAAACGTGTTGTCGCAATATCCTGCTGATTGTTTAACAGTATATTGCAATAAACAACTAACTTATACCGCTGCTCATAGTACACGAGGATAAACTTTACTACACTGAGCGACTTTCCGCGCGTCTCATACACTTGTGTAGGAGCGCCCGAAGCGCCATGGGTCCAGCGCATGCGGTGTCCCGAAACGGAACTTCCCCTACTCGTATAACGCGAGCACTGCATGCTCTGAGTGATCGGAGTATGGGGTACTCCGATTGTCGGAGCAAACTTGGAAGATAGTGCGGAAGCGCGCGTACATCACTACAGCGCGTATTTTTTAGGATGATAGTGATCATTAGCATTACATGTTTTATTGTATTACTATAATTGAATATTTGAAAACAGTAGGAATATTATCAACTACTACAGTAATACCCGTTTGACTCAAAAAGTTTAATTCGTTTATAAGCTTTCGAAAAATAAGCTCATTCGTACATTGCTTCATATCTTCACTATGCACAATCATTGAAAAAATAATACTTTCTAATAGTGAAGCAATGTTTGCAGGCAAACAAGCTATCGAAACGTATGCTACTCCGAATTTATTTTTATCACTGTGAGTACCCAGAGCATTTCCAACTTCAATGTCATCATAATATAGAAAAAGCGGTAATACGTATTCATTTTTTATATTATTTACATGTTTTTTCCAGAATTTACTTTGCATAACATTTGAAATTATATCACTTGTTAGAGACAATTTTTTTATATTATCTATAATTTTTCGAGCTAATTTTGGAATCTCTAAAAAATGTTGTAAAGAGTGAATTAAAGACAAGTAATAAGCAAAAACTGGCGACTGTACGAAAACAGTTTTGTTTCCTTGAATTACTTCAGTAAAAACTTTACGAATTTCAAATTTTTCTGGTTCTTAAAATCCTTTTTTTTAAGAATTTTAGAACAAATTTCTCCACGTGCATCAGCCGCCCGAGAATCGACATGCTTATCGAACGCTTCAACAGTATCACAGATGCTCTTGAGGTAAGGTTCGTGGGTTACACCGACTCGTGGCGCTTCTGGGACACTGATTCGGAGCATGGCATACTCCGATCGGAGTATGCCATGCTCCGACGGCAAGAGTAGCCCGTGCTACACCAGTTCAGAGTTCCCTATGCACTTGAGGAGTATGGGGTGCTCCAAAATTCGCTCAGTGTACACAAAGTAAGAAGTGTTCGTGGTACAGTGGTAAAGTGACAGCCTACTAATCGGAAGGTCTCCGGTTTAAGTCCTGCCGCTGGTCATTTTTTTTTCTTTTCTTTCTTTTTCACCTCGTATAGGGACATGCGTGCTCGTCACGCGTGCTGCAGTTGTGCTGTCATCGTGACGTCATACGCGACAAAAAATTTTCGCCGTCCACCGACGCAGGCACATTGCCGGCATCTCGACAGCATGCGTGCTCGTCATGCGTGCTAGCAAAATACCGAAGTTTGCGCAGCACGCGTGCCGGCGGGACTTAGAAAATTTCAAGCCAATATTCCTTCGCAACTTAACGAAACGTTGAATACTCAGCAGATTACATTGTCGAGGCGGTGCAGATTCCCACCCAGATAACATTGCATCGGCATAATGCGAGCACAGCGCCAAAATCGTGCGGCACGCGTGCTTGCCAGGTATCGCCGCATATGCTCGGCATATGCTCAGCATGTGCTCGGTCTCTGTGACGGCGATCGTGCACGGCACGAGCAGCATGAATGCTGCGAATGTGCGTGCATTATGACGATGAAATGCCGTCGTTGTGCCCGCATTTTGCGGGCATTTCAAATTTTTTTAATTTTTACGGCAGTACGCATGCCGGCATATTGCTGTTGGTTTATGGGCGCATTTTGCGGACATAAAAATGAATTTATTTTAATTTTTTCTACAATTATTTTATTTAAAAAAAAAAGAAATTAAATTTGAAAAATTCGTA